>JAVLUX010000031.1:38149557-38367057 GCA_032164185.1 Moxostoma hubbsi
GTGTGCCGCACGGGGTCAGCAGTGTCCTGTGTGAAAGGAACTCAAACAGGAAATGGACACATATGGCTTTGATTTATTGTTTTAGCCTCTTCCCATTCTAATTTAATTACTAACACACACACATGCAGACAATCTCTCTGTTCTTCCTCTGTCTCTCCCCATTGGATACACACACACACATTTTCATTACTATTAGAAAAACATGCTTATGCTGGATCCGTTTGAACTTCTGTTGCAGTTTATTGCACCAAGTGAACAAATACTGCAAATGTAATAGAGCCTGTTTTACACAGACAGACAGACAGATCGAAAAATACCCTATTAATCTTAATGTCTCCTTTAGAGTTTCAGAAGAGATCTCAAAAATGCCTCAAACTGTGCTTGGATTTGCTGAGCGCCATTTTCCATATTGAAATCTAAATATAAACTCAGACGTTTCTTATTAAATTCTTTAGGACTGAAATATCTAAGCTGTACATGTTCATTTTATGAATCCGTTTCTTTACTGTTAAATCTTGTAGTATGTTTCTCCACATGCCCCGCTGAATAAGAGGTCAGGCAAGCAACTTGCAATAATAACCAGCTCGTGCCTGTAACAGATCATTGCCATTCAAAAACCAGTTAAGTCCATCTTGTAATATAAGCTGGTCCACTGGTCTAAGCTGTTATTTTATTCAGTTTTTTGTGAGCAAAATAGAAAAGTGACAAAGGGTGAATGATGTGATGCTCATTTTTGGTCCATATTGAGTAAGTTATTCAATATTACATTACAAATGCAATTCACAATATTTGAAAACACCTCTATTTTGATAAACATGTTTTCAAAAGTCATTTTTATATATTTTTTTTTTCTGCAGCTAAAAGTAAAAAATGTCTTAGAGGTGTAACCGTCCCAGGACAGTTAAAAAAAATAAAAATAAAATAAAAGTCCTCACTAACCTTTAAATGCATGAGAATTCCCGAAACTTGTATACATCACCATCCAATGGATCTACAAAATACCCAGAGAGTGTAAAATTTTCCAAATGTTTTCAAGACAATTAGAAAATAATAGAATACAATATATTTTTACGTTTATTTTTATTTATCAAAGACATAATGCAACAAATCAGAACAAAACAGGATTATTCATGAGATGCAAATGGCTCTAAAACACATACCGAGTTACATGTAACACATAAGCTACACATACGTTACACATATGTTACACATGTATTTTATCAGGCACATTTTGAGTCTAAATAGACGTCCCCAAATGTAGTACACCCAAACGCCAATAGTCATATCATACTGATCATGTGTTGTACTTGCTATAGTTTACTTCCATGTTGTTTCTACATCAGTTAGCAATGTCAAATGTAAATCAAGTCAACCACTGAAACATCAGCGCCACCTTGAGGAGCAAATTCCGTGTACTGTATAATGTTGATAATTCATCATTGTTAATAATTCAGTGTTGCACAGAAAATCAATGTGATATAGTATTTACTTGGATGTATATAGTACTTATTTATCTTTTAATAAACAAAGAAATAGATATTCTGTAGTAAATTGTATAGATATGAAATAATCAAAAAAATTACATACCTAGGGTCTCTAATGACTTATACACTTTTGGTACACACCTGTACACATTTTTCTATCAAGCCATAATAGAAAAATGTCAAATGGATGAGGTACAGGTGGTGGAATGAGGTCCCGGGTCACTAAAGACCTGAGGTATGCGCTTAAGGGTTAAAAGCTGAAATTCTTGAAAAAAGCAATGCTAGCATAAGTAGTTTGGAACGGTTTATTTTCTTTACAAATAATCAGTGAAACTATTTTATTTTAAAACAATATTAATATTTGAAAAACTCCAGGTGGTGTAATCAACATGCAGGTAGCCATTCTATTGTTATGTGACAAAAAAATTATTAAAAATGAAAAGACCAGTCTTTCTAGCTAGTCTGTCCACTGTCCACTGTCGGCCATCTTTGGAACGCTCTCGGGAAGCTATTTCCGGTCATGCCAGTGCAGCTCCTACTTGAATGGGGAAAGACCGAAATCTCGAAAACAGTTGGCCACTAAAAATCTAAAATTTCACAGCTTTTATAGTAAATGTGATTGACATACGTGATTGACGATCGATTGGTGATGTCTTGATCTAAAAGGTGATTGGCTCTTTTAACTCTATGGTGAGACTTCCTTTCTACATCCATTGACCATTGGCTGTCATTGTGCATTCTAATTTCTTCCATTCATTTGAATAGAAGTGGCCCATCTCTGCTAAATAGTCTCTGGAAAAGACCCTCATGACTGTGTTAAGTTTTCAAACATTAAAAAAAAAGTTTTTTTATGAAAAGGCACATTTTGTTAGGGTCAAACGGAGTAACCCAAAGATAACTTCTCACTTTGTTACTCAAAAATTCATGATATTTGCAAAAAGACACTTGTGGAGACTCGTGAGTATTCAAGGTGCAAGGAAATGGTTTTAATACCTTTAACTTGATGTTTACACTACTTAACATTTTTAAAGTCATTAAATATTATTATAATTTTTTTTTAGAAAATGCCATGAACACAAAGATTAGGCTACATGTCTAAGAACATGACATGGGTTTGATACAAGATTTTAAAAAGTCAAATTTTTACCACCTTATTTGCCAGTGACCCCAAAATAACTGGTCATATTGTGTCTAAAATGTACGTTTTCTCGAGCAATATCGCTGTTGTGAGGCCACATGTAATCATGTGCTGATCTTCAGTACAACATCCCAATTGCGAGTATGAAATGGCTTCCTTTAAACAGTCTCTGACCTCTTCTCCCAGTACACATGTACTTTCCTCCATGTGTTTTTAAAATGTCTGTTCACGAATGTGTGTGTAATTGGGTAGCTGGCCTGTGGCCGTGTTTAGTGTTAATGACTGTCATCATAAATGGAGTTTCATTAAGTCATTAAAGGCCCATTTCCATTCGCTCATCAGTGCTAACCGCTAACCTTTGGGGTGTGACAGAGTCACAGAACATGTTCCCCGGGGACGGCGGAGGAGGGGGGCATCTCTTCCCCTCTCTAACTCCGTGTGTCCCGGTCATCCCTCGTTACACCAACTAGTTTGAACAATCGTTCTTACTGTTATCTAACGCTGGGGAGTCGGATACATTGGAGGAGGGTTAGCGTAGCATTAGCGTAGCGCCTCATTGCCAGGCTAATATTCTCGCTTAAGCCCTTGGATGCTAACGCTAGGAGGGAGGACAAAATGCTACTTAATGTGCCTGCGTATTCATTATAGTTATTTTCAGACAAACTGACTGTTAAATGATCACTTCTCTTAATTGCTCTAGAAATGACAGTTATGATCGCTTTTCCGCTAACACACATACTTACGTAAAGTGTTGACATACAGTAAGAGTATAGAGCTACAATTTTGATGTGGATGGCATAGATCAGATCATTTGGCCTTGGAAGAATTTGATAAGAATTGTTTGAAATACAGATAACTTTTACAGACTTTTGTCTGTTGAATCTGATCTCCTCTGAAACTCAAAGTCTCCATTCGCTCGCCATTTAATCCCATTGATGTGAACCGATCTCATTTTGATTTTTGTTTCCTCTAGATCTAGAGAGTCTTCCAAACTAAGTCAAATTTTATCATCTCAGTTTAAGGGTTTGATACTAACTGATCATCCATAGGATACTTGCAGCCCTAAGGGAGAATCACACTGCGGGCGTTTGCTAGACAAGTGCATAAAACGACTGAAGGAATATTATCATTTTCAGTAGTGATCAATGGGGCAATTCAAGGCAGGCGATCCACAGGCAATGATTCCAGTCGCTGTGCTAAAATCACTTCATTTCTATTTCTGTGAGATGGTGGAAATTATGTCATGCCCTCTGATGTTGATAAATGTCCATCATTAAACGGCTGTATTTAGCGGGTCATATTTTAAATGGTTAAACTCCTCATATAAATCCAACTCTACTTTGTCAAACTTTCCAACACTTCTAGACTTAAATGAAATGAAAGCAAGACGAGAAGTGTCTTTATAAAACAAACTGCAGTGACTCAAGTTTAGATTGGATAAGCCACATTCAAAGCTGTTGTAAATGCAGAAACTCTATGTAATTGAACTTTTTTTTTTGCTTTGAGTGACATGCTGAAAACCATAACCCTGAAAATGAAAAGACTTTTCATAAAGCTTTTACTTAAATGAAATATGGTTGATTATTATTCACTTAAGCACAAGTTTGTTTGGTTTTTTCTTTCGTTTACATGGTTACCAAAGATATGGCTAAAATGAAAATGAACTCAAACTTGTGATAAAATTAAATACAAGAGGGATTTATTGATTTATTTAGTGATTTAGTGATAAATATTTGTAAAATATGTTCTGTATATATGCATGTGCATGTTCACAGTGTGCTACGGTTAAATTATACAGCATGAAGCATTTCTATCAGTGATATAATCAAATCAAATATCATATTTCTCAATAATGAATTACAATTAAGGAGGAAATGTCACGCGTGTGTTTGTCTTTGCATGAAAGTGTATGATTGTGTGTGTGTGTGTGTGTGTGTGTGTGTGTGTGTTAGCCTAAGGCCGCCTCTGCATTACGGTCTGTAGTAAATGGAATAATAGAACACAATGAGAAATCCCAGTGTTGAGCAATAAGGTGCTGATGGGATTGTTTAATATCCCAAAGCTGGTAACCAGGTTTACACACACACACACACATACACATACATACACACACACACACACACACACACAGGGGAGCGAGAGCATGTGTGATTTAATGGCTGTGTTTAATATCTTCTGTAACCAGGTTTAGACATTTTGGACATCACCATTGGGGCCTTGTAAGTGTGTGTGTGTGTGTGTGTGTGTGTCTTATTGGCCATGTTTAATATCCTCCGTAACCAGGTTTGTACATCACCACTGGGGCTGCCCCTATCGCTTCACGCAACGTTCCGTCGGAGGAATCTAATATGGCAGCCATGCCCTCCATCTCTTTCACCCTCTTTAAATCTCTCTCTGCCTTTCACATAGAAGCCCAACGCCAATCAATTATCATCTCACTACATTGTGATCTATTGCTACAGCATCCAGCTCAGGCACCTTCACAACATCCCATAATTCACCGACAATGAGCTTCCATCCCATGCCAGCATTTGATTGGCTGAGAAAATGAAGAAAGATGAAAGGTACACAGCAGAAAGAGACTAACAGTTTTTTCACACTTCCTTAAAAGAACCGAACTTGGACTTGGTTAAGGTTCTTACAATGAAAGTGAATGGGGCCAGTCCATCAACATTCAAATGCACATGATTTCAAACGTATAGCCACAAGATATAAACATTATATATGTTAATACGCCAGATATATACTAAACTTTTCGGTGTAAAGTTATATCCAATATTACAACTTTGTTGCCATGACAACAAATTTACTGACTGGCCCCATTCACTTCCATTGTAAGTGCCTTTCTACAACTTCTTTTTTTAATTAACAAGGGCTGTGTTTAATTTTTTGTTGTAGTAATCGACATTACACCACAAATGCTGTTGAGCATAACTTGCATTTACTCTGAATTACTAAGTGGATCTATCTATCTATCTATCTATCTATCTATCTATCTATCTATCTATCTATCTATCTATCTATCTATCTATCTCTCTCTCTCTCTCTCTCTCTCTCTCTCTCTCTCTCTATATATATATATATATATGGCTTTTTATATACATTTCAATGTTAAAATGCATACAGTATACCATATACCATATATTAGGGCTGTCAATCGATTATCATTTTTAATCAAATTAATTTCATGGTGTCCCGATTGATTAATCGTGTTTAAACGTATTTAGAATACAATGTATTGTTTACTACCATATTATTGATCATAAGTCAATCATTGGCACACAGTTCACAGCAATCCATTTCACAAGTGAATTTGTCAATCAGTTGGAGATTTATTATGAGGGCTTGTTTAAGGACTTAACTGCATCAGACGTCTCGGGTGTGTTGCGTCATAAACATAAAATGTTTAGGTCACTGTGTCAAGTTAAATTTAGTTTAATACTCAATCTTTAAACACATCTTGAGATCTCTTAGTTCGCATTTGCGCTCCTTCGAGTGTTTTGAAGGCAAGAACGTAACGCATGTTTGTGTTGTTCTGCTGAAGTGTTTTCTTCACTGTACAAACTGTGTGTTGCTCATTCAGCTGAAATTTCACTTACTGCCCTCTGGAGTAAACAGGTGGTACTACAAGCTTGCATTTCTCAGGAATCTTCCTTATTATGGTCCGGGGGCATGCGATTAATTGCGTTAATGTTTTTAACACGTTATTTTTTGTAAAATTAATCGCACCGAATTAACGCATTAAATCGACAGCTCTAATATATATATATATATATATATATATATATATATATATATATATATATACACACACATACACACACACTTTTTATATATATGGAATATTTATATATATATGGACGTACAACTTTTACTCCAATAGAGAAAAATAAACAAACAAGCAAACTATTACGATTATTCCTTTAGCGTTTACCTCCTAAACCTAACTATAAAGTCTAACCATGATTTTAATAGTAAAATAACTTTGTGTAACATGGAAAAAAGGAAACAAGGTGGAGGAAGTGTGTTGACATACATCTGTAATTTGTATTTCATATGGCACGTATAACTACATTTATTAACAGATGTTTCCTTTCATAAAATAAAGTGTTTAGTAGGAGATTAGCTGAAATATGATGCCTCATACAAATTATAACGAGTTGTCATGAGACCACTTTGGCAGATCTTAAACTCAACTAATGTAAGTTACTAATTGCTCACCCATTGTGCTTAATGCAAATTCATTTATTATTCATTGCATTTATAAGTCATAAAGGTTGGGTAAAAGGGATGTAGGTGTATTCTCTTTGCCTATTTACTGGTACAATGGAGAAAACAATAGTTTTTGCTGTTATTAATTGTATTGGCTATTTGTTTCAGTTTTACTTTTTCAACTTGAATGTGTTACATGCCGTTATAACAAATGCCAAAATCGAACATACTTAAAGGCAACATTTCTTGCATTGTAGACACAATATAGCCAACAGCATTGGGGATAACGGGATAAATGTGACGTGTTTTATGTAATCAGATTACTTTTTTGAGTAATGAGTAAAGTAACACAATATTTTTTATTTTAGACCATAATGTCAGAGTTACTTTTTAAATAAAGTGACGCATTGCATTTGTACACCCTTACTGTCCCTGTATTGTGAGAAATCAGAAGTAAAAGCATGCAAAATTCGGGGAGAAGACGTAGTGCGTGATTGTGTTTCTATAGAGTGTGAGGCCAGACATTATTTAGCAGAGACGAATCACTTCTGTTTAAATGAATGGGAGACATTGGAACGCCCAACCAAGAAGCTCTAGCGCCCAACAGTCAATGGATGTAGGAAGGAAGTCCCACCTTTCAGGTAAAAGAGCCAATCCCCTTTTAGATACAGACATCGCCTGTCAATCAACTCGCTAACACACATACACATTTTGTGATCGTAATGGAATGGAATATAGTGCATAAAAGTTACACAAAAGTTATTTTATATATTTTTGTTCCGCTAATAAAATTTGTTCTCAACAAAGCCAAAGCAGGATCAATTGTTGCATGTTGCAAGCCAAGTCATATTTAAATGTATCACGCATCATTTCAAAGCAGCTTACAGGAAATCATGCATAAAAAATAAATAAATTAAACCTTAATATCTATAATGTCTTACAGTGATCACTGTGTAGTTTGCAGAGCAACGGACAAACTTACAGCCTATCTGGAATGCCACAAACACACACAAGTGGAGTGATACAATCAGTAAATCATCCATAAATATAAGCAATCGTAGAACGCTGCTTGTCCAATCAGTTAAGAGAACCAGAACTAACTGTTGCATAAAAAATGTACATACATTAGAAAGAGAGTGACAGACAGAAAGAGAAATGTAGATGGTTGCCCTCAGGACTTTGTGTGTGTGTTGTACTGTCATTTACGTTTTTTCCTTCTGTATAAACTGATCAAAGACTCACATTCTGTGTGATATTACAGCGGAGGGAGTTTGTGTGTGTGCGAGAGAGAGAGACTGTAAATGTGATTGGTATGAAGACGGCTGGGATGTTGATTTGATAGAAATAAAGAGTTGATTTTGTAAGGAAATGTAATGCATATAAGACTGACTGACTGATAGAGTGAAATGACAGTCTACATGACTGAACCTGTAATGTTTAATTCTCTCTCTCTCTCTCTCTCAACGAGCTTTGTAAGTTAGATTTGATTTGTTGTGTGTGTGTATTAGATTTTATTAAACTTTCTCCCAGTTCCTACATTCATATCACTGTCACTCACATTCCTCAGGCTAAAGAAAGTATTATTACTCAGCCATCTGTATCTTTCTCTGTCTCTCTCCTTTTGCTTATTCTCTCTCTCTCTCTCTCTCTCTCTCTCTCTCTGTATGTCAGTCTCTCTGTAACAGCTGTTGAATTAAAGGAAGTAATCGTAATCACATTATTAAATTTTTTCTTTTGCAAAGGCAGGTGTGTGTGTGTGTGTGTGTGTGTGTGTGTGTGTGTTTGACAGTAAAGTCATGAGAGCTGAAGGGTGTCACAGAATCAAAATCTAAATAACTTTTACAGTCATTCTTGGCTCTATTTTCATGACTTCGCTAAGCACAGCGACTGTGCGCTACATCTTATCCTATTTTTGTGTGAATGCTAATTATTAGTGCAATTTTCGTGCCGGTGCAAACCGCAAGTGGGAGTGGGTGTGAGTGTTTGTGCTAACTGTGGATGTATTGTATGTTAATGAAGTGATGTAAAGTGCAAATGTGCTATTTACCTCAGAAATAGGTCATTGCGCTAAAAAGTTTGAGAACCTCGTCTAATCTCATAGCAAAAAGTCTATACTGAGTTCCTGCATTTGCAGTTTCGTGATTCCACCTGCAGATGATATCAAAGAGCTATCGTTCACTTTTAATACTAGCCATGGTATTATGTCTCGGTAGATCAAAATTAATAATAATAATAATGTTTATCATAAGTTAAATGAATTTAAACTGGCTGATCTCAGTTCAGGAGACTCTGAGCCATCATTAAAGGGTTACATTTTCGACAAACAGATGTCATGTGACAAAACAACATGGCGCTGACCACAGTGGAGTTTGTCTTTGGGAGAAACACCAACAAACTATATCTGGTGAGAAATCTAAATAAGTTTTTACATTGAAACCTGTTTGTCAATCTCAAGTGTTGTCGAATCTCTAGTTTCATCCGATATGATCGGTTTATCACGAAATGCCACAATGTACACTAATGTGCACTTTAGCACATTTTTTCCATAGAAATCCTATATTTACTGTACATTTTCACATAAGCTATGCTTCCATCCAAGTTGCAAATTTAATTTATGCGAAAAACCATATTAATCGCAAAAACAATGTGCAAATAAAGCCACGTCACACTGTTCTGGGAATGCTGTATATGAAAAATATTTTTCAAAAGTGTCAATAAACCTGTTGTCGTACAAGTTTGTTTTGGACTTATTTGCTCTGTGAGCTCTTTGTAGGCTTTGGATTTTCTAGACACTGTTATTTCAGGAAGACCAGAGCAACATTTCAGATGTGACGATTGATTGGACCGCTGGTTAGTCCAGTAATGAACAAGTTTATCAGTCACATGAACTTTTTCATTCCTAACAAATTCAATAGGAGTTTATATAGGAGTGTATATGTGTTTCTATCATAGTTTATGTGCATTTCTTGCTATCAAATGAAAAATGTATCCACCTCAAGTGAGCGTATACGTACATTTATGCACATTTTGGAAGTTTGTTCGCATATTGGTGTTTCCATCCAGCAGTTTTTATGCGTTATCCCAAAATGCGCATAAAAAACGTTGATGGAAACTTAGCTATTGAGAATCATTGGGTTCATCCGAAAGCTTAAAAATGTGGCTTTCAGCTTTATATGGAGTTAGGATGAAATTAAGTGCATTTCAAACTGTTCTGAGACCAGTGCAGAAAGGCAGCACACTAGATGTTAGGTCATTCACTAAATAGGGAGCAAGTGAGCATCTTAGTGCTCTAAAATCAGTTTCAGGCTGCAGATGATTTGTAATGTTTGCATGTTTCAATATGCTGTGATTGGATGATGCTGGCCATTACTTTGAATCAGAATTAATTATGCTAATTTCTGATGTAATGTCTGTAACGCCCCAAAAACATGAATAACCAATTTGATAAAAAAAAAACTGGACTTTCTATAGTTAGTTATTATTTAAAATTTCTCACTTGTCCCGCTGACCACATATTCATTTGTAGGAAAAATAGGGCACTAAGTGCTCAATTGTTTTTTTTGTTTGTTTGTTTTTTGCATGTATCTTAGGGGCTACTAGTCTTAAATCAGAAAAGAGAAATGGAAAATGCAGATTGCAGGTTAAACAGGGAAACATATAACAAATATACATGACAAAACAATGAACAATGGAAGAAGCAAAGCATATTTCAAGCAGGTGTGACACAGGTGTGCAGGACGAAAGCCAACAGTTCCAGAGAGGATACACATATATTGCGGTTTGGAGCAGTGAAGACAACAGTACAGTCACAGAGCAGGAGATGCATTGAATACATCCCATTAACACTACCAAAGTCTTATGAATGGGCTGTCTTCATTTATATTGTCGTTGCTTGACATGAAATGGAATAAAAATAGGACGCAGACGGTGCAATAACCGGAGAAAAACCTCTGAATTTAATTGCATTTGACCCAGCCCATTAGCGCTTAGCATGTGCGTTTTCGCCAATACACTTATGCCTAGACTTGGCACATACTTGCACGAAAATGTAAAAACTTAATGGCCATGCCCACTGACTTTGTGCATATGCGAACCTGTATGACTTTTTCTTCTGCTGAACACAACGCGTTGACGTGAGAATTGTCAAAACTTCCCTGTTTAGCGTTCAAAACTACACATGACAGCGGGAGCCACTCATGATTCTCACTGGAAAATGACTTTGGGTTTTTTTCTCAACAACCTGTTGTATGCCATCAGAAGACTTGGAATATGACGCACAAGCTATATGGACTATTTTTGAATACTTTTGGGTGCGTTTTAAGCTTTAAAGTGACTCGATATCAACTGCCAATGAGAAGACGGACTGGGATATTGATAATGTTTTCTTTTCTGTTCCACATTAGAAAGACATATGGGTTTAGACCGACATAAGGGTGAGTAAATGATATCAGATTTGTACAGTATATTCTGTTGTAATGCACAATGGCTCCAAAAATTATTTGGACACTTAAGCCACACTTATATTAGGTAACAACTTATTAAACCAAGTGGCATTTGGAAGCAAATTATGCTAGACCTTGGTTTAATCAATTGGGAATTGATTGGAACATAAAAAATGGATTATTGTGGATTATTCCAGAAGATTGAGAACAAAATGTGAGTTTTCTGTTAATTTAAGCAGTCTTAATCAGCCAAAAATGAAAGGCATTTCAGAGGTGGAGTTATTTTTGATTTGCTAAAAAAAAAAAAAAATTATATGAAAAATAACTATTTAATGAATTTAAAGTAAACATGATCATATTATTTATTTCGTTAGTCACTCTGCTCTGTCTCTCTCTTTTCTGCCAGTGCACAGATTCTTCCACCAATAAAAGGAGGAAAAGCTCCCTAAGGGTGTTTGTGTCCGAGCAACACAAAGCAACTTTCACTCTTCCAAACGTTAAATATCTATCCTCATTATCTCAAAAAGATATTGAGGAACCCCAGCAGTCAGTAAAATGTGTTTGTTTGTACTGTAGAAAAATATGTTGGTTGTACTTGGTATTTAGTGACAAGGAATCTTTCCCGCCTTTTACACAACTGCATCCTGGGATTTGTGTGTCCTGTGGCAGTTAAGGAAATTACTCCGCATCTGTCTTCTATCAGCCCCCTCCATCCCTATGATTCCCCCACACTGACTGCTCAATACTTCTCTTTCTTTGGTAAAAATAGAGATTTACAGGAAATCTGGAACCACTGAACTGGATTTTAACCGTTTTCAGAATTGACAAACTTCCCAAAGCACCCAGAATTTTAGTGTAAAGAGGTGACTGATATTAAACAGCAAATGATGGACATGTGTGCATTATTTTGTAACCATATTTCCCTATGTAGCCTTGGGCACAGAGGTTTAGATAGTAGCCTCTAAATCATCAGTCTCTCTCTCTCTCTCTCTCTCTCTCACTCACTCACACAAACACACACTCTGATCTGCCGTCTCACTATTCGGATGACAAAAGATAATGACACGCATATTAGAACATTGATGTAGCCTTGAGGCTCACCCCCGGCCATGAGAGAGAGACAGACCGAGACGGCAGATCGCAGAGTAAAGAAAGCGTGTGTTATTGAGTGTGTTGTTGGTTGTCTGATCAATAATCACTCCATTTTCTGTGGTGTCGCAGGTAAGTACCACATACTGACCAAGACCTTTCATTTACGTACATTGACATATACGCTGATAACTACCAAAAATCAGCTATTTCAAAAAATCCAGCAATGCAAGAGAGATTTGAAATCATCGTATTCTTCTCTACTTTTAACGTCATAACGTAAACAGTCATGTGCACTACAGTTCCTTCACCGGCAGCCATATCACCCTGCAGCTCTTGCCTGGTTGCCCACTAAAGCTAAGTAGGGTTGAGCCTGGCCAGTACCTGGATGGGAGATCTCCTGGGGAAAACCAAGGTTGCTGCTGGAAGTGGTATTAGGGAGGCCAATAGGGGGTGATCACCCTATGGTGTGTGTTGGTCCTAATGCCCCAGTATAGTGATGGAGACAATACTGTAAAAAAGCACCGTCATTCGGATAAGATGTTAAACCGAAGTCCTGACTCTCTGTAGTCATTAAAAATCCCAGGACACTTCTTGTAAAAGAGTAGGGGTGTAACCCGGAGTCCTGGCCAAATTCCCCCCCATTGGCCCCTATCTATCAAGGCCTCCTAATAATCTCCATTCCTGAATTGGCTACATCACTCTACTCTCTCCTCTCCACCAATAGCTGGTGTGTGGTGGGCATTCTGGCACACTATGGCTGCCGTCGCATCATCCAGGTGGATGCTGCACACTGCTGGTGGTTGAGGAGATTCCCCCATACTATGTAAAGTGCTATATAAATGTAAGGAATAAAAAAAGAAAAAACAGCTGTACACATTGGAAAAGAAGGTCACTGTGGGTTTTTAAAAAATTGGTCTGTGATTACAAAATTCGTAACACTGCCCTTAGTGGCAATAGTGGTAATTGTTGTTGGGCATATGGGCGCGTGTGAGCTCCATTTTTCGAGTTGTAAAGCGAGTTGGTTTTGGCAGTACAGGATGTAATGCAGTGAATCGTACCTCCCAAACCCCAAACTTAAACATTACCATCTAAATGACCTAAACCTGCAGCCTTCCAATCAAGATCGTCACTGATTATGCAAATACAAATACTTCCCGGTTTCAACGTGGGATCTGAAAGCGGGTCTCCCACCCTGCCGACACAAAGTGATACATGACACAAGGTAGGCCGACTTTCCGTGTGATCATTTTGCTGCATGCAATGCGAAATCAGGGTAGTGGGGAAACAAAACAATGTGCTGATCGATTTTTGCTTAAACGGTTTATGATCTTATCTCAATAAAGGAACTGAATTTAAGGCATTTACATGACCACACGTCAGATTGTTAAAAGAATATTCTGAGTTCAACACAAGTTAAGCTCAGTCGACAGCATATGTGGCATAATTTTAATTTACCACAAACATTTTTGACTTGACTTAAAAAAGCAAAAATCGAGGTTAAAGTGAGGCACTTACAATGGAAGTCAATGAGACATTTTTTTTTGCAATTCTTCTTTTAAAACGTACAGTATGTATTATTTAAGCTGTAAAGTTGTTTAAATTGGCGTTTTTTTCAGCGGACTATTAAATTACCGGGATTACATGGTTTATGGAGTTATGTCTTCTTGGCAACAGGATTCAAATTGTATATAACTTTACGCAGAAAAGGATAGTAAGTGATTTTATCACATTAAATACATGTTAGCACACACATTGTTTACATCTTGTGGTCATATTGTAATGTTTACAGTTGACCCCATTCACTTTCATGTAATTTTTTTAAAACCTGGGGGTCCCATGACCCATGACCCATGACCCATGTCCCCTAAGGCAGGTTTAATCAGATTTAGTAAACTTTTGGGTATCTCCAAGCTATAGGTAAGTGTAAACATACAAATAAATAGAGGTAAAAAACATTTTGGCATAGTTTCCACATTTGAGCATCATTTTAGCCAAATCATTGCAAAATGACAGTGCCACATGTGCTCATGCAAGAACTTGTGTTGTTTAGCACTAAAAACATGAACGCACAATGGACGCCTAACCCTTTTCACTGCAAAAATGACTAAAATTTATCTTGTTTCTCACCAAAACCTTTAGTATGTCTTCAGAAGACTTGGAATATGATGCAGGATTCGCATGGACTACTTTTATAATACTTTGGGTGCTTTTCGAGCTTCAGATCATGATTATGTTTTCATGCAATGCAAATGAATGGTGACTGAAGATAACATTTGACCTAACATCATCATTTGTGTTCCATGGAAAAAGAAAGGCATACAGGTTTGGGAAAACATGAGACTATGTAAATGATGACAGAGGGACCCATTTTAAGAGCGCTATGCCTTAAGCAATGGCTTTTATGATTTATGATATATAGGCTTCATAGAAAGTGCAGCCAAATTCATATTAGGATATTATGTTTTTTATTTATTTTGTTTTACCAATCAGTGGTGGAGTTTCATAAAGGAACCGCAGTTCATTAGGCGCAATTATTATTACACTAATAATTCACAATCAGTCAGAGATAAATATAAGAAAAAACAGACAGGTAAAGACTTCCTGAAGCAGAAATCTTATTCTTCTATCTAAAGTGCTCAGTCAGTCGCATGGGTTTTAAAACAGACTTAGACACATGATGCAAGACTCATAATTACAATTTAAAAAGGCTTTAAACTGAACGAGCTCCCCAGGCATTTCTTTCTCATTTCCAAAGATATTAATTTGAGCCGAGTGGAGATATATTTTCTAAAGGAAATATTTAATTAATTTCCACATATGAGCGTATGGGGTTCTACTGGATAATAATTACGATTTAATATTTTCATTGAATTTTTTTTTCCTCTAAACGGTGGTTATATGGAGATCAGTGCTGTTAGACAAAAAAAATCAAACGTGTTTATAAGCAAAATCTATCCATGCAATTCTACTTTAATTCTGCTTTTTTTGTAGCACGTGCAATATTTACTTATCTAATGCATTTCAAGTGCAAACTGACACACACAAAAACACACAGACAGGGTCATTTTAATATGCGTTTGTTTCTTGTCTCAAAAGTAAATATTGCATTATGGTGAAAAATAGCTGGCACTGCTAATTTTTTAATTTGTGTTTATTTCACTGGGCTAAACCGAACGGGTCAGAAATACAAATATTAAATTATACACTGTCAGTGCAGCATAGCTGTGTGTTTGTTTGTGTGAAAGCAAAAGCGAGAGATATGAAATTAGAAGAGGTGATGATATCCATTTCTTAATTTGCCCTTTCCTATGGCGATTGCTCAACCTCTCATATTTATCAATACACACAGAGAACAATTTATCACACACACACACACACACACACACACACACACACACACACACACACACCAGCCGAGCATCATTTCTTTGTGCTCAAGCACACATAAACACATCAGCTTCTTCACTGCCTATTTTATCTTTGTCATTAGAATTGTCCTGCACTCATTGCATAAAGAAAACACATTATATAATGATAAAATGGCAACACTTAGCAAATAGAAACTTATTGGAAACATTTATAAATGCATTAGGTATAAATCTAATTTCTTATGCAGAACACAGAAGGAGATGTCTTAATGAACAATTGCAGTGGATTGAGCCTTACTTTAAAGCTTAATAAATGCTGAAAAGAAGTCATTGCTAGTACATGAGACCTAATGCAGTTACTAATGTTAACAAATACAACCTTATCCTACATTGCTATTTAAATATCTTTTATAATGCCTCATAAATACAAGTAAGAATGAAATCTTATATACTGTATTTACATGTCTTTAGGATGTCATGTTTTTTTTTTTTTTTTTTTTTTTGTCACTTATATTTATATTTATGCATTCAGCAGACGTTTTATCCTAAATAACTTGGTGCATTTATGGTATGCATTTTGTTTTATTCAGTATGTGTGTGCCCTGGGAATCGAACCCATGAACTTGGCGTTGAGCTACAGTAACAATAGCCTAATTTAAGTTCTGACTTCATGGGAGTTCACAGCTGCTTATGTTTTTGTAGTGTTGTTAAGGGAGAAGATCGTTTAGTGAACTGGCCAGATGAGAAGGGGCATGAGCCCCATTAGCACCACTAATTTAACTCCAAGCATCGAGCGAACGAGACGGACCTCCTCTCATCTTTTCTCTGCTCTCGTCTCCTCAAAAGCCTTTTCTCCGTGGATATTTAAAAAAAAAAAAACCTCTCTCCATTTAACCCGATTCAAACAGAGCTGCCGTCTCACACTGACCTGAATGCGAACAATCGATTCAATTTTTCTTTCTCCTTATCATCTTTTCTCTCTGTTTTTTTTTTCTTCCTTGGTACCTGAGGCAAAGTCTTATGTAAAAACACATTTATTTTTAATGGATTTTTTAATGAATTTTTTAGCTGGCCTATTAATACAGGCATTAATTATGTTACGGCGGGCAGTGAGAGGGGAGAACGGTTTAATCCCATCCTGGAGACATATGCTGCCAGCTCATCTCATGCCTGGCCAACACACACAGAATCATTAGTCATACATAATCACACTTTGTTGTGAAATTTTGTGCAGATAGATATTTGTTTATATATACGACAATGCACACTCTCTTCAAAATATGAACATACATGTGTATATGTACAGTGCACACACACACACACACACACACACACACACACACACAGCCCTGGGCTGGACATTTAAAAGCCACATGAATAGTGGAAGTTGCGGGATAATCCTGCCAGAGAAGAAAAGCACTCAGAAAGCTTGCCTGCAGGCCACACACACACACACACTCACACACACATACACACACACACACACACACACACACACACACACACACACACACAGTCACCCTGCAGGTTTGGCCTTGGCCATCTAATGCACCAGGGTGCTGGTACACAGTGTGGCTTTGGTGTGTGTGTGTGTGTGTGTGTGTGTGTGTGTGTGTGTGTGTGTGTGTGTGTGTGTGTGTGTGTGTGTGTGTGTGTGTGTGTGTGTTTTACTGCTTAATATTGTGGCGTTGGATTTCACACCAAACATACGAACTAACTGCATGATGAACACACATACATGTATATG
The DNA here is from genome assembly GCA_032164185.1 of Moxostoma hubbsi. Classification (NCBI taxonomy): domain Eukaryota; kingdom Metazoa; phylum Chordata; class Actinopteri; order Cypriniformes; family Catostomidae; genus Moxostoma; species Moxostoma hubbsi. The sequence continues at coordinate 38,167,041 of JAVLUX010000031.1, forward strand.
CTTTGAGTTGTATTGCTCCGCTTGGAGTCAGACACAGAAAAGGTGTTAATTACAGCTAGTTTTGAATGCTAATTAAATGTTTCAATTAATTATTGTGTTTGTTGCCAAACCCTGCTGTTAATTGGAGGTGGGTGGAAACAGAGAAAGAGTCTTTTGACAGGCTTTCCCAATGGATGAGTGTGTGAAATCGGCAGCGTGAAGCGAGCGTGGAAAGACCTAGAGAAAGGGGTGTGTGTGTGTGTGTGTGTGTGTGTGTGTGTGTGTCATAAACATGAAAGACAACTAACACAACAGATACAGACAAAAACAATAAAAGCTGGATACACAATGGTGTTTGTCTTCCAAAACAAATGAAAAATAATATTGTAATGAAACAAGAATTTTTGTAAGAAAAAGCACCAAAGCAGATCATATATTACATTATAGATTATGATATATATATATATATATATTACATTAATTATGTATTAAAATGTAAGGTTACACTTTAGTTTACAGTGTCCTTGTGTACGTACTGAGTAATATTTATTAATAACATGTACTTACTATAGGTTTATGGTTAGTGGCTTGTAATTATGCATAATTTACTGTTATTACTAAAGTCATTACATGTAATATGTATAACAAGGACACTGTAAAATAAAGTGTTACCAAATTTAAAACTATGTTTTATAATTTATCGTTTTTAAAGGGATAGTTCAACCAAAATACAAATTTTATCATTATACTCACCCATATGTTGTTTCAAACACAAATTAATAAAAATATTATAATTAAATAATGTTTTTAGAAAAATCACCAAAACATATTGCAAATTATGTTATACCATTAACTGTACTGTAGTGACACATTTTCAGTATTTATAACAATGCATTCAAATTTAAAATGATGTGTATGTGTTTATTATATTCCTCTTATTATTAATACATTATTATACATATAAATATCATACATAAAATGACTTATGATTTATGATATATAGGCTTAATAGAAAGTGCGACCAAATTCATATTGACTCTCCATAATATTTATATACATTTTCCATATATTTATATAAACTGTATGGAGTATAATTTATAGTTATTGTTGGGATAGTTCACAGAAAAGGTGCAAAATTCCATCATCATTTACTCACACTTATGCTGTCCCAAACCCATGCTCGGAAAGAACTGTTAGACTGAAATGCCTCAGTCGGCTCCTTTTTTCCGTACAATGAAAGTGAATGGTGACTGAGGCTAACATTCTGCTTAATATCTACTTTTGTATTCCACAGAAGAACGGAAGTCATATGGGTTTGCAACAAAAGTAGAGTTGGCAAATGATGACAGAATTTTCATTTTTGGGTGAGCTGTTCCTTTAAATGTATCTAGTTAATTGTTATTTCACTTTAAAACTGCTTTAGTACTGAATCCATATAACACACCGTCCAACTGCGTCTTGTAGCAATTGTTTCATTCTACCACTCACACATTATTCATTCATTATTCACTAATTTACCCAATTTGTCTCCATTTTCATGGCGACTGTCTGAAGATGCAATGAAGGCCACTGCGGCAAATGAGAGCTCATTTGTCATTTACACCAGTTATTTTTTATTTAACATTTTAAATGGACTATGATGCATGTGTGTGTGTGTGTGTGTGTGTGCATTTGTGAATGAGAGAATTAGAGATAGACAGACAGAGAGGGAGAGAGATGGGGAGAGTAAATCTGTCATGGTGATGGACACATGGACTATCTGAATATGTAAATGAGGTGCTGCTGGAGCTCTGTTAATCCCACCCCCCCCCGGGCTATTTCCTGTCTGGATCAGGAAGTAGGGAAAAAATATGGAACTCATGATCAGCACTTCTGCTGCCACACACACTTTATAAATATGCATTTACTTTGGTATCACACACTGGCCAAATGCATTGTACTGGATAAAACATTAAAAAAGTGACGTGTTTTGGGCGCCCAGGGCTCATCGATGCGCAAGGGCAATGAAGGCTATCCCTTCCGGTCTGAACCAACAGAATGTCTACTGTGGCACAAGTCACAGAATTTGTTAATGATGGTTACAGGAGGAATGTGTCGCAACGCACAGTGCATCATACCCTGCTACATATGGGGCTGTCCACTGTCGAAAGTGCCTACAATGGGCATACAACCGTCAGAACTGGACCTTGGAGCAGGGGAAGACGATTACTTGGTCCGTTGAGTCCCGTTTTCTTTAACATCAAGTGGACGGCCGTGTACGTGTGCACCGTTTACCTGGGGAAGTGATGGCACCAGGATGCACTGTGGGAAGACGACAAGCCGGCGAAGGGAGTGTGATGCTCTGGGCAATAACCCTGAGTCCGACCATTCATGTAGACATAAATTTGACATGTGCCACCTACCTAAACATCATTGCAGACCAGGTACACCCCTTCATGGCAGTGGTATTCCCTGATGGCAGTGGCCTCTTTCAGCAGGATAATGTGCCCTGCCACACTGCACACATTGTTCAGGAATGGTTTTAGGAACATGATGGAGAGTTCAGGTGTTGCACTGACCTCCAAATTCCCCAGATCTCAATCGGATTGAGCATCAGTGGGATGTGCTGGACCAATAAGTCCAATCCACAGCGGCTCCACCTCACAACTTACAGGACTTCAAAGGTTCTGCTGCTAATGTCTTGGTGCCAGATACCAGAGGACACCATCTTGGGTCTTGTAGAGTCCATGCCTCAGTGTGTTGGCGCTGTTTTGGCGGCATGCAGAGGACCAATAACAATTAGGCAGGTGGTCATAATGTTTTGTCTCATCAGTGTATAGTTTGCATGTGCTGCACGCTTCGTGAATGTGTGGAGTTGGTGTTGTGCTGACACTGCCACTCATACTATTTTAGAGCTCCTTGTCACTGAAAAGACCATCACTGTGAGCGCTGCACGCTGTTTGTAGCAGATGACAGAGAGCAGAGCGCTAATTCACTTTGAAATGCGACTCACATACAGACTTAAATAGCAGCCTTTTGTGGTTTAATGATCACATTGGGCAACGTAGCAACCTGCTTTTCTGGAGGCAAGAAGCTAACATGAAAAACATAGAGGAACAGAAAGGGCCAAAATAGGGACTCCAAAATAAAACTACACTTGCACTCGTTCTCATAAATAACGGGATCGCGACATCCCTATCAGAAAGCAGTATGTAACATTTGATCGTTCATTTGAACTAGATAATTTACATGAACAGTTCAAACTAATTGAATCACTAAAATAAATTGGAGTTTCCAATGCGAAATATAAGTGAATCGTTTATTTACAAGAACTGTCCATAAGCACCCATTCACTTAAAAGATTAGATTAGAAAAGATTATGTTACTAAATTATTATTAATTAGTAACATACTTTTGTAAAGTGTTCATTTAAATGCACTACCCAGAAATTATAATAGACACAATATGTAGAAGGGTTGGCACTTCTAAGAACATGTAGTATTTCATTTTTATTCTCTCTCGTTTTTATTTTAATGCAGAAAAATAGCATAAATGGACATGACAGTTGTGAAACGGCACTTACCTATATGTTAAATATGATATGCATATATATGTATATATATATATATATATATATATATATATAGATATATATAGATATATATATAGATATGTATATATGATAAAGGAAATCATCCAGAACACTGTAGCAGACTTTGACATCTGAAATATCAGTATGATATTCATTAATGCTCCATGATTGATTGAATTAAGATTGAAATCGCAACATGGCCTTGCACGATAACTAAACGGTAAAAAGGCTGCGTTTCTACATTCAGCGCTTCAGTCAGCACTGTGTGAGCAAGCGGTCTGGATGGCATTATCCACGGTCCATTATACCACTATAGGGGGTTTTGTTCCTTTGGCTTAATTTTTCCATGATGTGGTTGACATTTCCATGGATTCTCCCAACATATTGGATGAATTTGTAATGTTCTATCATATACAGTGCATACATAAATATAAAATGGGAATTCTGTTGTTTTGAACTGCAAAAACAGAAGGGCAAAACTTTTTTAGAAGTGCAAAATAACTTTTTTTCATTTCAATAATTATGTTATCATGTTTAGTTATATATTAACAGCAATCTGATGGCAAAATAAGGTAAACGGCAAAATATCGGTATTGGTATCGACCAAACATTTTGAAATCGGTGCATCACTAATGCTAGCGTGATTTTAGGGTCATAAAATCTCTTACTAACATTTTCTGTGACGTAATGCCATAAGACCTGTAATCTTGACTTAAACCACTTGACACCTCAAATAATGCAAAGGTTTTAACAGAATGAATGTAAGTGCTTTTATAACCTTCACATTTCTGCCTTTTCAGCCCTACAAAAATTGGCCCCATTCACTTCAATTCTAAGTGCCTTTAAGGAGGTACGAGTTAAAACATTTTTTTGTGGTAATCAACATTATGCCACAAATGCTCTCAATTGAGCTTAACTTGAATTGAACCCAGAATATTCCTTAAATAAAATGTGTTCCTGTTGACTGCATTACATTTACTAAAATTACGACTCGCTTTTGGCGCCACTCTGTGGAAACTGGAGCTCACACGTGCCCATATGGCCAACACCATATCCAACTTCGGCCACTGGGGGGCAGTGATTCAAATTTTGGTTAGCAAAGAATGATTTCAGCAGCAACATTTTGGGCCTAATTCACAGTTTGACAAGTCTGGTTTTAACTTTTCTTTACTAAAGCGAGTGACGCTTGCTAGTGCAAAACTCGCTGCCATGATGATATGGTGTTCTGAGTGGTTGTTAGCATGTTATGTTAGCATTGCTAGGGTTTTCTGAGTGGTTCCTTGGTGCTTGCTTACTGACCCAAGTTGAAAGAGCTCATCCCTTTTGTTTCTATGATATTTGAGTCTCTAGATATGGCTTGGGTCCCCCCTTCACTTTAAGTTTTTATGGGATTTTTCCACCCGTTTTATCGTCGTCCAGGTGAAAATCATAAATCCATTTGCAAACGTTCTGTGAGATATATCGATGATAAACTTGTTTGATTGAAACATGTTCTTTTCTGCACAGAATATATTAAAGTGATTTTACCATGTTAGCGTTGAACTATATGATTTTTGCTGGATTGGTTTTATACATTTATTTATGTTATTTTGCTTGTAGTTTTTATTTTGTTGTATTGCTCCAGGATAAACCACAGCAGGTCTCTTACATTACAATAATCATGGGAATGAAGGTTACTATAACAATACGCCATCGGTAATGTTCAAATAAAAGAAATAAACACAGACGAGGGTGAAAGTCTGTTTTATCTGAAGTGAGATCAGGATTGTGGGTTTTAGTGAGATCATTTGAACTCTATCACATTAATCATTTTTATTAATGTGTTGAAAATTGACTGTCATGATCTTCACTTACTGCCACTCTCTCTCTCTCTCTCTCTCACACACACACACACACACACACCTTTGGCCAGATTTCCTCTGTGTGTCTCATCACACTGTTGAGGATCAAAACAGCACACCTGCGGCAATTATCTCTACTACTGTACGATTGTGTGTGTGTAGGTTTCACTGTCTTTGTTCTTTCAAATTCTGACCTGATGGTTCACCCTGAGGGGGAAGATCCAAGTCTGCAAAATTCCTAACCCAAGCATTTCACACACACACGTGTGCACGCGCGCACATACACACACACAGACAAGCAACATTCACAACTAGTCAAGTAAAAAAAAACTCAAGGTAAGCACTTCTATAATGCAGAAGCTCGTACTTTACACAATCCATTTTGCCCTCGAAAAACAAAAGCAAACTATAATTGGAAAAGAACTGTATGAAGTAGCGGATGCTTTGAAGTTATTCTATTTAAAAAAAATGGAGGATGGCCCTGTTCTTCTGAAACACAAACGTCTACAAATCAAGACAATGTCAGCCGCTCTGAAAAGAAAATCATTTTGTCACTGTGGTGGGCCAGAAACCTTTAATTCCAGAACATTAATTAAATTATTTTTATGTTCAAATTATTATGAGTATGATTTTATGTGCAAATACAATGCAAACTGTTGTAGAAATCATCAAAAGCAAATTTAGGGCTGGTTTCACAAATTACTCTTAACTACTATTGTCTTACTTTTTTACTAACTTAAAAAAATGCTACGATTTTGTATTCCCGAAAAGATTTCTTAAGAATATTCTTTATGAATCGCACATTCTTACGAACTTGTTATAATTTATGCAAATTACTTAGAATTTAGCAAATGTGTTTATTAACTTTCTTAATTTTATTTAAAAAATATTTTGGTAAATCTAGCCCCTGATCATCAAATTAAATCCCTGATTCATTTACGAACTTCTTATTTACACAAATTATTATATATTTTATAAAATGTGCTTTTTAAGAACTTTCTTATTTTTTTCACATTTTTTATTTGGCCCCTAAACCTCAAACTAAATAATTATTTATTTAATTACAAACTTTTTCTAAAAATTATTATATAATTTATAAAATTTGCTTTTTAAGAACTTTCTTATTTCTTTTTTTTTTTAAAGAACATTTTTGTGAATCTGGCCCCTGATCCTCAAATGAAATCATTATTGATTCATTTGTTTTCATCAGCATCTACAACTGCAGAGATGAATGAGCAATATGCACATGAGAATTTATCTTATAACATTTTTTGGTCACTATTTCATGTAGTACTTTATGTTTTGAGTCACTCATTTTTTATACCAGACATAATTTATGCACCATTCCAAGATGATTAAAGTAGTAAGCCACAAGAGGCTATGTATTACAATAATTTTACCACAGTTAAGGGATATTAAGCATGATGCAAAGCGCAGTCATTATAACCTCGAGTGGCCTCGAGTGTCTTATTGCTTTTATAAAATAGTGGCAACAGCAAAGAAACCAAGGTTTAATATGTAACTATGTTTTTTAATAACAATAATCTCAAAATTATCAATTCTTCTACAAATCTTGTTAAAGCCACGTCCCCACTAAGACATTTTCAGTTGAAAAAGCATTCATTTTGCTATGTTTTCACCTTACATCCACACTGAAGAGGCCTTCAAAAATGCTTTTATACAGCATACTTTGAAAACGATGGCATTAGGAAATGGAAAACATACCATTGTGGATGTGGCCTAACTGAAGGCTGTTCAAAGTTGCCAAGGAAGTTGGCACATTATCATTGAATACGGCCACGGGTGTGGACATTGGGTATTTTATGATGGGTTTGAATGTGTCTCATCCAGTTACATTTTAGAGAGTGAACTTTCCACTTCTCAGAGGTCTGACCAAAAAACTTCCTCTGACTATTCAATTAGTTATTTAACAAGTGTTACTAGCATAATGGTTGAGTGCACACCTAGTACTCTGAAACTGTTGTATTTCAATGCATTTTATGAAGTCAGTAATCTCTATAGGTCTGTCAGCAATTATATTTGGCATGCTTTTTTAAATATCTGATTCGTGCAATAGTTCACAGATTAATCATTACATTCTTTAATCAATATTGATATTTAACACTCTCAATTACTCTCATTTGTACGAGTTTGAGAAGACATAAGGGTGAGTAAATGAAGAAAGAATTATAATTTTTGTGTGAACTATTCCTTTAATCCCAAATGTTGTCACTCAATAACTCATTCAAAGCTCAACTAACATTTGGTCATGGGTGACTGACGAGTTGTGTCGTGTGTGTGTGTGTGTGTGTGTGTGTGTGTGTGTGTGTGTGTGTGTTACTCTCATGAATGTACAATGTTCAGACTGTTCAGATCTAAATAAGATGGGTTTAGACCGGACCCAAGATCAGACAAACCAACCACCCACCCATATACACCCTCAAGACAGAGAGCATTCAAACCACCTGTGGTCACCGCTCGGTCTGCCCTGCAGCCACCTTTTAATGAAGCCCAAGTGAAGTGCATTCTGGGAAAAGTTAGATGATACTCTGTCTGTGTCAGCCAACCAGGAGCATATCAAAGCTGATGCCACAATCTGATTGGATAAAAATATGCAAACACTTGAATTGATGGATAATAAGAATGTGTCTGTTTCTAGAAAGAGAAAGTATGTTTTTGTAAGTAATTTATTAAAAAGATAAAACTGAAATATCACATTGGCGTAAGAATTCAGACCCTTTTCTATGACACATGAAATTTAGCTCAGCTGCATCCCATTTCTCTGGATCATCTTTGAGTTGTTTCTACACTTTGATTGGAGTCCATCTGTGGCAACTTCAATTGATTGGACATGGTTTGGAAAGGCACACACCTGTCTATATAAGGTCTCACAGCTGAAAATGCATATCAGATTAAAAACCAAGCCATGAGGTCAAAGGAACTGCCTGCAGAGCTCAGAGACAAGATTGTGTCGAGGCACAGATCTGGGGAAGGCTACAAAAAAATCTGCTGCATTGAAGGTTCCCAAGAGCACAGTGGCCTCCTGAATTCTTTAATGGAAGAAGTTTGGAACAACCAGGACTCATCAAACTGAGCCATCAGGGAGGAAGGGCCTTGGACCAAGAACCTGATGTTCACTCTGGTTGAGCTCTCATGTGTAGAGATTGGAGAACTTCCAGATGGACAACCATCACTGCAACACTCCACCGATATGGGCTTTATGACAGAGTGTCCAGACAAGAGCCTCTCCTCAGTGCAAGATACTCAAAAAAGCACCTACAGGACTCAAGAAACAAGATTTTCTGGTCTGATGAAATGAAGATCGAACTGTTTGGCCTCAGTTCCGTGTTTAATGTCTGGAGGAATCCAGGCACTGCTCATCACCTGCGCAATACCATCCCAAAGGTGAAGCATGGTGGTGGTAGCATCATGCTGTGGGGGTGTTTTTCAGAGGCGGGGACTGGTCAGCGTTGAAGGAAAGCTGAACGCAGCAAAATACAGAGAATAAATGTGAATTAGTGAAAACGTGATCCAGAACACTCAGGACCTCAGAATGTGCCAAAGGTTCGCCTTCCAACAGGACAATGATCCTAAGCACACAGCCAAGACAACACTAATGGCTTGGGGACAACTCTGTGAATGTCCTTGAAGAGCGCAGCCAGAGCCCGGACTTGAACCCAATCGAACATCTCTAGAGAGACCTAAAAATGGCTATCCAATCTGACAGAGCTTGAGAGGATCTGCAGAGAAGAATAGCAGACAATCCCCAAATCCATGTATGCAAAGCTTGTTGCATCATACCCTAAAATAATTGAGGCTGTAATCGCTCAACTAAGTAGTTAAGAGTTAAGGGACTGAATACTTATGTCAATGTGATATTTCAGTCTGGTTTTTACTTTGTCATTATGGGTTATGGAGTGTAGATTGTTGTGAAAAATAATAATTTCAAGCATTTTAGTATAAGGATGCAACATAACAAAATGTGAAATCATGTTTCAATGTAACTGGTCTCAGTTATACACAAAACACTGAAACAAAAAGCACATTATTAAATCACATTAGCACTATTAACCCACTTGGGACGGGACAATATATTGAATTTTGAAATATCACAAACCATATCAAGGCAAAAACACTTTTTTTTGTCCATGTGTTAATAAACGAAATGACCCTTCAGACATCAAAATCTCTCTTTTTCTTTTTTCTACACTATTTACAGGGTTAGTACAAGGTCCTTGAAGTGCTTCAATTTAGCCGTTAGAAATGTAAGTACTGGAATACTTCACCTTCATAAATCACCTTGTATTTTAATTAAATTAAAGGTGAACATATCTTCCGTGCAATTTGCGTCCATCAAAGACGATATCCACACACTTTAATTGAATAATGTGTCTTTTAAAATCCTCACTGTTCTTTACAGTCAGTTGTTGATCAAAAAGAAAAAGAAAACATAGCACGTATGCTGTAAATAAACACGACTCCTCTCTCGCTAATGTGCACTCAAACAATAGAAGCGTTTGAACTGCAACCTTTATTAAATAAAGAGACCGTAACATTTGAATGCTTTTGTGAATTTTTCGTAAGGAAAAAAGGTATACAGTGGCAAGAAAAAATGTCTGCATTAATTGATCATAAAATATGAACTCATCTTCATTAAAGTATTGTCTTGATCGATCACATACCGTTACAAATTCACAGTGCTGTGGAAAAAGTAACTGAACCCTTGGATTTAATAACTGATTGATCCTCCTTCTGCGGCAATAATCTCAACCAAGTATTTCAGGTAGTGGCGGATTAGACCTGCAGTTCAGAAGGAATTTTGGACTATTCTTCCTTACAGAACTGCTTCAGCTCAGCTATATTCTTAGGATGTCTGGTGTGAACGGCTCTCTTGAGGTCATTCTACAGCATCTCCATTGGGCTCTGACTGGGCCACTCCAAATGGTGGATTTTATTTTTTTGAAGCCATTCTGTAGTGGATTTACTTAATTGTTTAGGGTCATTATTCTGCTGCATCACAACTTCTGCTGAGCTTCAACTGATGCATATCCACCCTTACATTATCCTGTAGGATATCTTGCTAAAAATCAATTTTTCCCTTGGTTATGGCAAGAGGCCCCAAATTATGATGCTCCCTCCACCATACATCGTTATTAGGATGATGTTTTAATGTTGGTATGCGGTGCCCTTTTTATGCCATATGTAGACCTGCATGTTCTTCCCAAACAATTCAACCTTAGATTCATCAGTTCACAAAAAATTCTCCCTGTAGCAAGTTGGATTTTCAATGTGGTCTTTGGCAAACCTCAGGCGTGCAGCAATGTTTTTGTTGTAAAGCAGCAGCTGCCTTCGCGGTGACCTGCAATGAACACCATGTCTGTTTAATGTTTTCCGTACGGTAGGCTCATAAACAGAGATATTAACCAGTTCTAATGATTCCTTTAAGAATTTAGCTGTAACTGTAGGGTTCCTTTTTTTTACCTCATTGAGCTCATTGTCTGACATACTCGGACTAAAGTGTAAGAGCACTGCAGATCTGTTAAGAGCTATGTTTTGTCCTTTTTTTTTTTTTTTTTTACATTAAATATGTTAGCCAGCAGATGGTGGCAAAAGATAATTTTTGAGCCATTTGGTGAAGTGAATCCATTAGTCATTGTTTACATACAACAGCACACCGTGATCGCTTGTATAACTGCTACATTACTAAAGCTAGGAAATAGCTTTAAATGGCTTGAAATGGCTTTAAATGAACAACTTCAGCATTAAGGCTCATCACAGCTGAGAGACACAACAGACTGATTAATTACAGATCTCAAGTTGCTTACCTCATACCAGAGTTTCCAAATTGGATACATACTGTTTAAAATGGCGGAGGACATTGCGTTTACTATAGGGAATGACTCCTCTGCCGAAATAGAGAGGAATACCTCCGCTTGGATGGCTATTTTACCACTGAGAAAGCTGAACTTCAGAAAGCTGACCTCATCTCTGCTTGGGTGTGGCAACAGGTGATCACATATGCTCTGTGTATGACTCTCTCTCTCTCTCTATCTATCTCACACACACACACACACATCCATCCATCAATCCTTGTTTATCCAATAACTTGTTTGAAACAGCACAAGCCGTGATACTATTTCTGAAGTGACATTTTTGAATTACTTACGAAGGCTTGGACGCATCATTTGGTTTGTCCCAGCAATGGCAGATTCTGATCCGTTGCGCAAGAAAGTAGTTCCATCAGGGCTGGGCTGGTAATCTAGCATACCGGACATTTTCCCGGTGGGCCGTTGCACTTTGGGGCCAATCAGGGGCAGACTGGCCATCAGGAGAATAGAGCGTGCCAGTGGGTAGGGCGCAAAATGGACCGAATTGGCAGCGATAAGCTCAAATGAGCCGCCGCGTTATGCAGAATGGATCTCGAAACGGCTGCTCAACAACTTTTGGCTCAACTTTTGGGCCAGTTGCCATGTCAAATCCCAGGCGGATTTCTCTTCCCAGTCCAGCCCTGAGTTCCATGCATAAATGTATTTTTATGACTGTACTCAGTTTTTCCTCATTTTTTAAAATGTACTTGTTCATTGAACTGTTGTATATAAGCAATATCACATTCATAATCATGCGATATGGCCCTACATCAGCACTGCTGTGATTACCTACGGCACTCGAATCACAGCAGTGCTGATGTAGGGCCATATCGCACTCTTGCTCGTGTGATATTGCTTAAATATAACCCTGAAATACGGATTTAGAAAACAAGTTAATGGACATGTTGTTTATGAATGTTATTAAGTGTGAGAGTAACAAAAGTTGTTGGTTGTCTTTGTTCATCGATGCAATAGATTAGTAGCAAATAATCCTGAAATGGTAAAAATAAAAAAAATCATTTTCATCTTTCTACTAATAAATACATTAAAATGTGGGCACCATCAGAGAATTTGGTCCAGAGAAACATCTGAAATGATGTAGAATTCATGCTACTATCTATTCTAGACTTAAATGATAGAACAGAGCAACAGAATGAGCAAAAGAAATGAGGGAATACAGAAAAATGAAACCCACATACGAACAGAACAGTCCCTGCACAGAAAAGTTCTAACTTTGAGATGGAAAAAGTGCAGAATTGTTGACCGCTTCTGTTGTTTCACAGATGAACAAACTAGTGTTGACATCTATCGCTTTAAGAAAACAGGAAGATAAATAATAATAAAAAAAAGACTATAGCAGCAAAAACTAATAATTGCAAAGCAGCCAATTAAATGGAAGGAAGGAGATGAAACCATCTTATTTCCCCTGGTAAAACGTGCTTCTGCGAGCACATGAAAAGAAGAGAGGAAAATATAATTCCAGAAGCTGACACAACTCATTGTTCGTGGAATTTTAAATTCAAAAAAGTTAATAAAGCAGCGGAGGAAGATGAAGAGAATTTGCATTTCTCAGATTAACAGCCTGTACAGCAGCAAAGGAGATCCACGTCGCCCGGGGTCATCATTTAAGAAACCTTTGCATATTTTATTTAAAAGTGGGCTTGGGTTGGCGGGGTAATAAGACAGACAGATAATGATTGGAAGGTCGGCCCTCCAGGGCACGTGAACACACACACACACACACACACACACACACACACACACACATACAGGCGAGGAAAGCGCAAATAGTTCTCCATCGGCGGCCACATCATAGATTACACTAATTACACACTGATCATTTATGAAACGTTTTCCAAAGGTTTTATTTTTGTTGTTGCTGTTGCCATTATTGCATTCGTTATTGCGTGTGTCTCTCTCTCTCCCTCTCTCTCTCCCTCTCTCTCTCTCTCTCTCTCTCTCTCTCTGTGTGTGTGTTAATGTGTAGCTCTGAGGTTTTTTGCGATGCTGATATTGTGTTCCTGGCATTGTAATGAGAAGAAAAATAATCTAACACTTGTAATCAGATTTTCGTTGTTTATGTGTTTGTTCAGAATGACCACAAATGTGTAATTACAACAGCATTAATTTGTTTGTGCCATAAATTATTAAAGCTGGAAGTTGTGAAGCAATACTTACACTAAAAGAGAAATTCACTATGGGTTATGCTATAAACAAGAAAGGAACTTTGAAGGATGAGGGGAGAGAGAGAGAGAGAGAGAGAGAGAGAGAGTGAGAGAGAGAGAGAGAGAGAGAGAGAGAGAGAGTGAGAGAGAGAGAGAGAGAGAGAGAGAGAGAGCGCCTTTGGGACAGACACAATAATACTGTAATATTCAGATTAAAAGGTTTTGTGTGTTCTTGGAGTTAGAGGAACTGAATAAGTGTGTGTGTGTGTGTGAGTGTGTGTGTGTGTGTGTGTGTGTGTGTATGTGTGTGTGTGTGTGTGTGTGTGTGTTAGACTGCATCTGACACAACAAATCATCACCGAGAGAAAATCAAACACAAAATATGTTGTAAACTAAATCCACAATCATTACATATTACATACTTTAACGCACAGTTTTTTTTATATCTGAGGAAAAAAAAAATGTTCATTTGATGATGAAAGCAAAAATGTTAAATGCCATAGATCAAAATTTCCTGAGTAGCTTCATACCATGTGACCCACATTTGGCTTTCGACCATTGAAAATGTGTAAAATTGAACAATTTATGCACGGAGCCACATTTAGAGCCCCATATCCCTAGAACTTAATCATTTAGGCCCTTAAAAATTAATATACAAAATGGGAAGTTAGTTCTGAACATGAATCTAAAAGGATATTTGGATATATACCATATAAATTTTTTTTTTCCTATTTTTGGACTTACGCCATTGGCATATAATGCAACAAGTTGTGCTAAAGTCAACTAATTATAGTAATAGACCTACCAATCTCGGTGTAAAAAATATAATAATGATGCTTGCCACCTTTATTAGGTTATTTTTCTGACCTGTATTGTGCTCCCAAATAGTAGGTGAAAATTTTAATTTTCATTATAGATGAAAATAATGGATAACTCTGTAGATATTGATCCAGTGCATTTAATATTTTGGCTTTCATCATCATTTATGTTTTTCTTTCTTCAGAAATTAACAAAATCAAAAATGTCAGCTGGGGAAGTTTCTGAAAATTGTGATTTGACATGGAATAACTCATTTCTATGTGGTTGCAAGGGTGGTCTGAGTGGTAGCTAATGTGTAATGGTTGCTAGGGTATTTATAGTTGGTTGCTAGGGTGTTCTAGATGGTTGCTAAGTGGCCCAAGTCAAAACAGTCCACCTCCATGTCTGAATGATATTGCAGTCTCAACATAAATCTCGGATCACTCCGTTAAGTCTTTGTTATTTTTTATTGCCTGAAATACAGTCTGCAAAGCGAACATTTTAAGTTTGAATACTTATTAAATTATGAACACACCTCTCCTCAACAAGCTGTTGCATTCATGTCCTTATCACAAAGTGGGAGGGATTATATTTACATTTATGCATTTGGTAGATGCTTTTATCCAAAGCGACTTACAGTGCATTTATTACAGGGACAATCCCCCCGGAGCAACCTGGAGTTAAGTGTCTTACTCAAGGACACAATGGTGGTGGCCGTGGGGATCAAACCAGCGACCTTCTGATTAACAGTTATGTGCTTTAGCCCACTACGCCACCACCACTCCCCTGGATTAGTTACCATCCGAAGTGTAATACCAATGGACGTGGGTATTATGGGACAATGGGTTTGTTCAAATCCCAAAAGGTGCAACCCAAACCACACGCTTCTGCACTATTCTATGTAATTTTGTAGTGGGAAGCCCAAAGTATGCTTCGGTCAGATGTGAACACTGAGCATACAGGATGCATGATGCAAATATCGTCATCAGCAGAGTACACAAACACTGAACGCGGGCAGTCCGATTTTTTTAACCGTGATCTTTGAAAGCACATGCGCCTGGAATTATTTGCACTAATTAGTGGGTCCACAAGGTGGTAACATTTATATTTTGAACCGCTGTTGTCACGGAGAAGCACTAAAAGTATATGTAATTGGAGATGAAGGTAAAAACAACAACAGTGGATGCGCAAGTCAAGAGAATGTGTGTGTGGAGGTCTGGAGATACATGCATTTTGTAACTTGAGTCTGAAGGAATATGAAGACATCTTTATGGGTCCAAACTCCTGAAGAGGAAGTGTGGTGTTGTAGTGTGCATGTGCCAACCGCACAGTAATATAGAGTATACTTTGACAGGCTCGCGTACAACTGTACACAGATGCTGAAAGTTTGTGTAAAAATTACATTTAGTCGTTTAGCAGAAATGGAAAATGGAAGTATACCTAGGGCTTAAGTAGTGCGAGTAGTGGCGATTACTCAGTTAGGTAGCTATAACATGCCTAATAAATAAATAAATAATTTTCCATCCATTCATTCATTCTCATTGATCTTTTTGCCTTTCCAATCAGAATTAATTCCTTGATGCTTACAAGCAAAGTGTGACAACTGTTTCACAAATCGCATGCCAGAAGCCGTGTTTCTGAGCTCCACCCCCTCAGGCCTTCAGAATTTCCACAGAATCCCTCAACAGTGCAAGTGAATAGGCGTCTAAAGTCAGATTGTCAGGTTCATCAGCCAATCAGATTGATTTATTTGTTCTTACTGGGTGTGGTCTAGCTGGCCTTGAGTGACGCAATTACGCTTTCAGTGATGTACGTAATTTGAAAGCGAAGAGCGCGAGATCTCGCTGACGAGTCGGCTGTCATCACTGCTGGTGTTGCCGTTGAGAAAGAGATCCTTCTGGATTTAAAAACCTGAGATGTTCTGATTGATTACTTTAACAGGACATGAGGGCTGATTTTCACTTCAAGCATGTTGGTAAGTGCTATTTGCATTGTTATAGCAACATCAGGAGTTTTCTAAGTGTAAATTAGGCTGCTTGAGCATTCAGTGTCGGATCAAGTTTTGAAAAGTAACCGTGTACCCTGACGAAACAATTTATTGCAAGCAAATTTTAAATCACAAATATTATTAGAGAGCATTTTCTTGGTATTATACCTCATTGGTTCTGTCTTTTGTGCATTTAAAATTTCAATTGGTATTATTAGTCGATTGCCACGTAATGGATGATTCATTGTGAAACTGTGTTTTCTTAATGGCATGAATCACACTGAAGGCCTATACTTAAAATGCACAGTATGTTTACACTAAAAATGCAACAAAGGAATTGTACTACGAGTACCCAGATGATGCAGTCTGTCAAAACAAAGTGTGGAATGTTGGACACGTCATGCGCTCGCGGGTTGCCATATGTTGCGGAAGGGGCGGAGTTATCTGGCTGCAACGCTGGTCTGAAAAATAATCATTGTAAATAATGAAGAATGTAGCTGCTGGCGAAACTTCAGTGGATAACTCGCCTTACAAATGCAAGTTGAATGCTTTACCATAACCGCACGCTGTGTAGATACGGACGTTGTTTAGATACAAATGTTGAACTGGGGTTGGCTAACGTGCTATAGCTTGAGGCAACGCATCACGTGCGTTTGAAACGTCACTTCCGTCAGCTGTTGGGAATGTTTCCAAAAAAACATTAAGGGTTCCACATGGCTGATTGATTAGTGCATCATTTGAGACATGGCTAAAGTCTTTTGTGTTACGAGTGATAGAAAACTTAAAAAATCTGCATTAAATTAGAACTTGAAATCTTTGCTGTATTTTACATTTTATAGTTTTGAATTATTCCATTTGGCTTTGTAGAATCTAAAGACACACACACACACACACACACACACACACACACACACATGCATTCTGTAGCCATCCTTGACCTTAACCGGGCCTGGAGGGTTAGGAATGAACATTACAACAACGTTTTATGAATTATTCATCATTTCACTCTGTCCTAGCTTTCTCTTTCTTTTTCGTTCTTTCTCGCTGTCTCGCACTCTCTCTTTCTCACACACACACACACGCTCTAGGCTAGTGCAGTTTGAGTGTGTTTTGACCGGCGCTCTGACACGGTGATACTTGCACCTGCAGTAGGTAGTTTGTCCACCTCTGTATTGCAGAATTCCCTTAAGACACTGATTAAGGCTCTTAATGGCTGCTTTTACGACAAAAATTACAAATAAAGGTTAATTCGATCTTTTTCTGCACTCCAGCGAAATGAAAACACACATGTGAGTGAGTGAGAGAGAGAGTTGGAGATCTTTAGAAGAGCATACTACAGTATATTCTTACTATTTCTGCAGTATATGTCTGCATACTATTTTCTGTATGCATAGAATACCTGAATGAGCTATTTGATTTGCCAAACTGTGCAGTATACAACTGTGCCTGATCTCATGAAAATTATGTGACTGGTTGTAAAATTGCAAAATGCTTTTAAGGTTAATGTTGGATCGACTTTTAAATCAACAAAACTGACCTCTCTAACCTCAACTTTAAACCTAACCGATAGTGTCATAAAAGCAAATGCAAGATGAAAAACACAACCACGTCATTTTGTGGCGCTTCTACTGTATAACACTTTTGAGCTACCGCAATGTGATCATATCGCAAAAAGCTTGAAAATGTACACTAGGGGGAATAAAAGTTGTTTTAGTGGCTCTAGTTGTTTCTAGTTTGTTTCACCAGGAAACTGCTGCAATACATTAAAGAAAGCATTTACAAATTATTTTATTGGCATAGTAATGTGTTTATATGAGGCCAGGTTGCACAATGCTATATGTGCTCAACTTCCATTTCCATTATTTGATCAGACTGACTAAAGTTTAAGACATTTTAGAACAAAATTGTATGTAAAATGCTAAATAACCATTTTATTTTATGTTCATTTTAGTTTTACATCCAAGATGATAACTGAACCCCACTCGCTGAATTAAAACTATTTTTGTCTACTGTTTCGTTTACTATTCCCATCCAAACACAGCCAGAGAATTACAGCATAACTGAGGGTTTTTAAGGAACCGCCAACAATAGTAAAACGTTAAAATATCATCAAGAAAATACCACAAAGAAATACAGAATTATAACAGCCTAAAAACAGTCCATAGAATCATTATCAGTGAGCAGCGTTGCATTATGGGAGATAATCAACACTGACCAGAGGGCAAAACCGCCAATCCAAGGATTAAACTCTGCCAGAACCTGACCTTCCTTGCAGCAAAACATACACACTTAAACACATGCAGGCGGCTGCACACATGCAGTTCTCTATGAATTTTCAATGATTGAATAACTGTGTGACAGTATTTTCACCTTTTTCTCTGACACTACCACTCTATGCCTTTATCAACCCTCTTTCTCTCTCCTGCTGTATTTTTAACCGTCTTTCTCCTTTTCTCTCCTGTCTTCACTTATGTGAAATAAGTTTCTTTAAGGTTATTTTTCACTCCAAAATCAGTTTAAAGAAATACAAAATCATTTTTTGCCTGATAGAAATTGTTTAGAACCACGACATTATTTTGCATTGTGACATTATTTGACAACTAAGCAATTATTATTGAGTGATTCTCACTAAACCGGTATGTACTGGTCCTTTTTTACTCCAAAATCCAACGAAACAATTAAGAAATTATATTTTGTATATATTGTAGAAAATAAATCCTGTTTTTATGGTAAATAACGTGACATTATTTTCATGACAATTACATATAGTGCCTCAAAGCGAAAAAGATGGTTATTGATGATATTCTCATTATCACAATGAATTTTTATTTTTTTAAATTTGTAATTACACAGTACTAATAGTATCATAGTACTGTCTTTCATTTTTTTTTATTGTAAAATAAATTTAGTGTAATAGCATAATTGAAAACAATGTAAATAGTAAAAGTAAAACATCTGGATGCATTGCGTTAAATAAATCGGGGTGTAAATAGTGCTTAAAGGAATAGTTCAACCAGAAGGTCCTTACATTGCAAGTAAAAGGTGACCAGAACTTTGATGCTCCAAAAATCATATAAAGGCAGCAAACAAGTAATCCATATGACTCCAGTGGTTAAATCTATATCTCCAGAAGTGATATGATAGGAGTGGGTGAGAAACATCAATATTTTAGTCCTTTTTACTGCATATCTCCACTTTCACGTTCTTTCACATTTTTAAAATGAATGTGAAACTACAGATTTATGGTATAAAATGATTAAAATATGGATCTGAAAATAATGTCACATTGCAAAAAATATTCATGGTTTTAAATGGATGCTTCATTTTTATTTAGTAAAATATAATTTCATTTAATTATGAAGTATTTAAACATCTTTTTACAGCCTTTAATTTATGCTGATTTTAAATAAAGTATTAGTGTATTACAGTAATGAGAATCTAATGAGAATCACTATTAGGAATAATGTGAATGACAAAAAATAAAAGTAAAATTTCAGACACATTTACAGCAGTGAGAACATGGGTTGAAAATGTGCTCAATTGTCACAATTCAGAAAAAATCTGACTGGTCCCAAAAAGATTATGCTTCACTTTCTTTATGCAAATAGAATAATTGTTTTTGTGAGATACAACCATAAATATTTGCCTTTCATTTTGTCACATGTCCTGTGTTTCTGTTCACTTCAAAGCTGGCCACTACATCAACTGACCAACACAAACATGTTGAAATCCGCCCAGGGCTGAGAGTTCTTCAGAAGACACGCATACAAACTCTCTGACAGATGGATTCCTGCTGTCGAATGGCAATGCGACCTCAAAAATCATATTAGAGCAGTGGATGAATATTACATTAAGTGTTTGAAAAGCTTTCTAGTTATGAATTTGAGGTTGCGTTGGTAATGTTTATGGCCATATGTTGTTGTTGATTTTTGAGTATATCTGATTTTGCATTCTATATGTGAATCTGTAGTTGTATGTTGTGTGTGTGTGTGTGTGTGTGTGTGTGTGTGTGTGTGTGTTAGGCCAAGGCCTCCTAAACACAGCCATATTCTGCAGATAACTGGATTAGGAACGAGGCGTATAATAAGTCTGTGAATGTGGCCCCTGGCGCTGCTGTAATCCTCTGCTTTGATGTCTCTCGGCTCCATCAGGTGCGAGCGGGCTCTTGGGCCCCGGGCTGAAGCTCTGCTCTGCAGCTCAAAGTGCCTCATTAGTTTTGCCTGTTTACTAAACTTGGCCCCTTGTGATGGAAAATAGTCAGATGCACAGCCGAATCCTGTCGACGATGCACATTTCCCTTCTTTCAGAGCAAGAGAGAGAGTTTACCAGTCGACATCTTGCACCGTCCAAATTTACCCCAGCACCAGCGAGTGCTCATAATCTGTAGCTATCACTGTCATTCCAGCAGTGTACTAAATTACTGGGGGCTCGCCCGGGATAAAAATCAAAATTATATGCGAGAAAGGACAACCTGGTCTAGAATCGCATTACTACAGCTACTTTTTTTGCTAAATAATTTTTATGTGGCTCGTTGAACATGCTGCGGCAGTTTCCTGGTGAAATGAACACTAGAGGCGCTACAACAACAACGAAAGGAATGTTTTTGGTTCAATACAAGTTAAGCTCAATCAATAGCATTTGCGCATAATTTTGATTACAACAAAAATGTATTTGGATTCATGTCTCATTTTTTTAATCTTTTTATATATATACATACATACATACATATATACATACATATATATATATACACCAGAGTTTCCGCTAGAAAAAAATGGTCGTTTTACGGACATTTTGATGATATGCCGGTCAAAAATCGCCTCTCAGTCAAGTTGAGGAAAACTGGAGGCAGGCTATGTAACTTAAAAAAATGACATAATCAGGCCATATAGAATGCAACATGTTTATTAGCCTAACTTTCAAATAGACGGAAAAAAATATGAATGTCCGATTGCCGTTTCACATTCATTGTTTAACAAACCAATCCCCCTTCCCCACATAAAATATCTGAATAGTAGCCTATTGTTTTTACTCAAGCGAACTTAATTATACACTCTCAGTATGTCTCATTTAGCTGGTAACATTTAAATTGGCCACCGTGAAATGACTCCTTGTCAAATGAACTGGAACAAACAAATGACTAGGCCTATAACATTGTCTCGCGTCATTTTAGGCTATTTTTTACGCTGTTTTGCAGTGCTGAATTGTGCAGCTGCCGACTTAAAATCAAAACTTCCCAGTGTCTCTCCACAACTTGCAATGCGCATAAGCCACGTAACCTTGTTCTCCGCAAGGCGACTTTGCTGCTTCGTCTTGATCCGATTCTGCAGCGACCATCAACTACCTCACATCTTAGCCATGGGAAGTTGTCACTCCATTCCGACCGATACGCCCTACACTTCGGCTTTTTCTCCGGTGGTGGTGGAGCTGTCTGGCTCTGGACATCTGAGGCTTCAGGCGTTCCTGATTCACCATCGTCCGTCGCGTCTGGCCTCAGAAAAAAGCTTTTAAGGCTAGTCTGCCTGGGCCTGGCCATATTTGAAACGTCTCACTCAATCGTTCGTTATTTAGGTCTTTATTACAGCCGTTTTAGGCGTGCGCTTTATTTGAAATGCAGCATGCGATGTTGTTTAATAACTTTCAAACGGTAGAGCCTGTTCCTTTATAACATAGCCAAAGGTCGGTGTATTTTTGCTTTATACATTTTAGGCTTATTCTCAAATTCAGATTGTGTTAGGGGGGCGGGATTATTAGGCAATTTTAATCGGACAATTTGACCGGAGAGATTTAATTTTGTCGGACATTTGATTTTTTTCCCGGCCAATGTCCGGTAATTACCGGACAACGGAAACCCTGATATACACACGCACACACACACACACACACACACACAATCACACTCATATACATAAAAGCAAAAATTTGATTTACAGTGAGGCACTGAATGGGGCCAATCTGTAACCATTAAATTACTGCTTTAAAAGTATTGTCATGAGGTAAACAATTTTGTGGTAATCAACATTATGACACACAGTCTGTCTATTGAGCTTGATTATGCATGACTGATTATAATGCTCTGTTCCTTCAGCAATTAAGTTTTTTATCTCACATTTGCTTTGTCGTTTAGGTTCCTTTAGGGAGGCCGGTTTTGTTGATGTAAAACTTGATAAAACATTAATCTTCAAAATCTATTTGGGAGGACATTTAACTCTCTTTTAACACCGCTCAGTGGACATTTCAACTTTGAACTGCTGTGATCAGACCAAGAAAGTATTAGGGCTGCACAATTACTAGAAATAAAATCAAAATCACGATATGACCTTGTGCGATTATTAAATCGCGAAGGGCTGTGATTTAATTAAATAGTCTGCTCGCTTCAAAGTTTATTTTCGCTGCTCTGTCTAGTCGATATTGAGCATTATTACAGTGTTTTCAGAGCGGCTCTGTGCTCTAGTGTTAATTTTGTCACCTATTTTTAATTTAGTCTTAGTCTTAGTCTTATGCCAAATGTCCTTGTTAGTTTTAGTCATATTTAGTCATTCACATATCTTTTTTTGTTAGTCAAGTTTTAGTCGACTAAAAGTCTCGTCATTTTAGTCTAGTTTTAGTCAAAAGAGAATTTAAGGTATCTTAGTCAAGTTTTAGTTAACTAAAAGTCTCGTCATTTTAGTCTAGTTTTAGTCAAAAGAAAACTCAATATATCTTAGTCAAGTTTCAAAACATTTTAGTCTTTTTTTAAAATAAATTATTTCTGAGATTAATTCTGAGATAACCATTTCAGTCAAATTATGTTTCACACATCTCAAATATTGGTTAAATGTCATAATTACATGACATTACCTGAAATACACTTGTTGAATGATTTGTTGAATTCACTTTGTTAAACGTGTCTGGTTTTCTGATTTAAGAGACACATTCACAAATGATGAACTTGTTCTGAAGAGTATTTTATTAAGCAAATAAGTTACATAAAATATATATAACCTGCATAATGTATGTGCCACAACACCATAGCTAACTGGTTAATTTACAGTGTAGATGCCTAAAATCAGCATTAGCTTATGAGACGTATATTTAAGTTAACTTCCCTGAATGTGTGGGTGGTTAGCCTTTAGATGTGGCTTAAGATTGGTGGTGTTTTTCCCCGATATTTTTTGTCCGCAGTGCTTCACGTCAGTTATAATGACACATTCTGACTTTTTGTCAATATCATTGTACCTAAAATGCGACCAAATATCGAGCCTCTTCCTTCTACCTAGCATGTCGTCGGCGCTCGTCGCGTGTTCGCCACTGTCTATGATTGTTGTGTTCTTGCTCCATGTAGTTTCGTGTTGCAGCCACAGGAGTATGAGACCTGTAACCGTTACTAGAGCAACAGCGCGAACTCATTCGGAATATTTTGAAGGCGTAACAGCTGAATATTCTATCTCATGATGAAAATGTAGAGACGATTGTATACGAAAATGAAGAGAGATTTTATCTTAGTTTTTATTTTATGCAAAACATTTTAGTCTCGTCTTTTTTCGTCAACAATAATGCATGTTAATTTAGTCTTAGTCAGCGTTTTTGGACATTGGTGCAGTCTCGTTATCGTCTCGTCTTAGTCGTGGAAAAAAGGTCGTTGATGAACATATTTAGTCTCGTCTCGTCTGACGAAATTAACACTACTGTGCTCCACAACTCCATCTCATGCTTGGAGTAACTGTGACATTGAGCAGAAAGCTTACAGATAACCAGTTTTGACAGAGCTGCTGATAAAAAGTTAAATGATGAGCATCGATCGATTAGATAAAAAGAAAATTGGAGATCGGTATCAGATGTTAAAATGCTGATTGGAGCATCCCTAATATTCAAGTTGACTGGGTTTCAAAAACATGATGATAGGCTGAGACCCTATCACAAAATGGACAAAAACAGGTATATGAATATGAAGAAGACTTTATTAACCATTTATATATTTGATTTTTGGGGAGTTGAAAAAAATGTCTCAGTTTGGTTCTTTTAAAGAAGGCTCAAGTGTGAAAACCACATAGGCCTTTTGGCAGATGAACGTGTGAAAAACATTACCATTTTCTTTTCATAATCGCAGTTCAAATTTTTATTGCAAAATTGTTATAAATAATTGCAATTTGAATTTCTGTCCATGCAGCCCTATAAAGTATCTATAAATCAAAACACATCACACAATGTCCCCAAAAGTGGGTTAAATCTGACAAAACCATCTCTTGAACACACTAAGGTGAGCTAATTTAAAACAATTCATAAAGTTACGTAGGCCTATAACTCATAAACGATGACGTGACTCATTCTGTCCTTCTGTACTCTTCATCATGTTCCTCAAACCATTTCCGATCAATGTGCGCAGTGTGTCAGGGCGCATTCTTTCTGAAAGAGGCCACTGCCATCAGGGAATACCATTGCCATGTAGGGGTGTACCTGGTCTGCAACAATGTTTAGGTAGGTGGCACATGTCAAATTGATGTCCACATGAATGGCCAGATCCACGGTTTCCCAAAAGAGCATTGCCCAGAGCATCACACTCCCTCCACTGGTTTCTCATCTTGCAACAGTGCATCCTGGTGCCATCACTTCCCCAGGTAAATGGTGCACACGTTCAAAGCCATCCACATGATGTAAAAGAAAACGAGACTCATGCAACTTTCTTCCCCTCCTCCAAAGTCTATTTCCGATGCTCGCAAGGCCATTGTAGGCATATTCAATGGTGAACAGGGGTCATCATGGGCACTCTGACCGGTCTATGGCAACGTAGCCCGATATGAGGTGGTGTACAATGCATTGTGTGTTGTGACACGTTCCTTCTGTAACCATCATTAACATTTTCTGTGACTTGTGCCACAGTAGACCTCATGTCAGTTCGGACCAGACGGGAAAGCCTTCATTGCCATTGATGATCTTTAGGCACCCAACACTCTGTCGCTGGTTTGTGGTTTGTCCCTCCTCAGACCACTGTCGGTAGGTACTCACCACGGCTAACTGGGAGCACCCAACATGTCTTGCCGTTTCAGAGATGGAAAAAACTGAAATATCACATTGACGTAAGTATTCAGACCCTTTGCTATGACACTTAAAATTGAGCTCAGGTGCATCCCATTTCTCTGGATCATCTTTGAGATGTTTCTGAACTTGGACTGGAGTCCACCTGTGGCAAAATCAATTTATTGTACATTATTTGGAAAGGCACACACCTGTCTATATAAGATCTCTCGGCTGAAAATGCATATCAGAGCAAAAACCAAACCATGAGGTAAAAGGAACTGCCTGCAGAGCTCAGAGACAGGATTGTGTCGGGGCACAGATCTGTGGAAGGCTACAAAATTGTTTTGGCTACATTGAAGGTTCCCAAGAGCACAGTGGCCTCAATAATTCTTAAATGGAAGAAATTTGGAACAACCATGTCAAGTGATAATAATATCTATAAAGTCTTCATTGTGTAGTTTGATTAAATATGACTGTACATTATTTATAAAAATGTATTAAATAATAATTGTATTTAGAACCCCATTGAGCAAGCAGAAGGCTACTGTGGCAAAACTCCAAAAAAAAAAGTTGGTTAATGGAGAAAAATAACCTTGGGTGAAACCAGACTCACTGTTGGGACCAGTTCCCCTCTGGCTAAACAGCATGAATATAATGCCAATATTAGTTATTTATGTGCAGTGCAAGTCATGGATTTAAATTAGTACACTAAGTGTTAAGGGCCAGTGTTTAAACAAAGATTTTGTGTGAACTAAGATTAATGACTAATGTCTTTGAAATTCAGCCTGTATTAACTGCAGAAGTTTACAGAGATGCATTGTTCTTTGTTAGTTGGCTGTTGAAGGCTTTTGTTGGCAATTAATTGATAGTCTATGTATTCCATTTTAAAAGTATATTCCATCATTAGCCCAAGGTGATGCTGGCAGAGATCAGTTAGGTGCATCGCAGTTCAACTGGCAGGTAATTTCAGTGAGATTCAGGCAGTAGCATAGGAAGTATCCCATGTCTTATGGTGGGAGCTGGCATCATTTCATCCCTGAAGTCCATAATAATTGACTGAAGTGATGTCTGGCTGGCACCGGCTGCATTTAGTCATCAACACTCAGAGACACAGCAGTGGAGTCTGACACCAAGCAAGGTGGATCTGGCCAGCTCTGATAAACTCTGGATATGAATCCAGAGGTTGAGACTGGGAAACAAATAAAATAATATTAGCTTAAATGACATTAAATTTTTTTGCAGAGTTATAGATCATGATAAATGTTTCTGGTTCCGGCAGACCTAACTAAAACAGCCTAATTGTGAGTTGATAGGTAAATTAGGTGTATGCCTGGCTAAATAGATGAGTCTTTAGTATAGACTTAAACTGAGAGTGTCTGCATCCCGAACAGTGTTACAGAGACTATTTCTTAGTTTAGGAGGCAAATAGGAAAATAATCTACCTCCTTTTGTGGATTTTGATATTCTAGGAACTATTAACAACCAGGACTCCTAGAGCTGGTGGCCTGGCCAAACTGAGCAATTGGGGGAGAAGGGCCTTGGTAAGAGAGGTGACCTAGAACCCGATGGTCACTCTGGTTGTGCTCCAGAGATCATGTGTTGAGATGGGAGAAACTTGCAGAAGGACAACCATTACTGCAACACTCCACTGATCTGGAAGTTATGTTAGAGTGGCCAGATGGAAGCCTCTCTTTAGTAAAAGAAATGCAAAAATGCATCTACAGGACTGTGAGAAACAAGATTCTCTGGTCTGATGAAACAAAGATTGAACTGTTTGCCCTCAATTCCAAGCGTCACGTTTAGAGGAAACCAGACACAACTCATCACCTGTGTAATACCATCCCAACGGTGAAGCATGGTGGTGGTAGCATCAAGCTTTGGTGGTATTTTTCAGAGGCAGGGACTGGGGGACTGGTCAGGGTTGAAAGAGATGCGAATGAAGCAAAATACAGAGATGTTCTTAAAGAAAACCTGGTACTGGGCACCAAGAACCTCACACTTGTCTGATGGTTCACCTTCCAACAGGACAATGTCCCTAAGCACACAGCCAAGACAACGCAAGAGCGGCTTTTGGGACAACTCTGTGAATGTCCTTGAGTGGCCCAGCCAGAGCCCAGACTTGAACCCAATAAAACATCTCTGGAGAGACCTGAAAATGGCTGTCCACCATTGGTCCCCATCTAACCTGACAGAGCTTGAGAGGATCAGCAGAGAAGAATTGCAGAAATTCCCCAAATAAATGTATGCAAAGCTTGTCGCTTCATACCCAAAAAAGACGTGATGCTGTAATCACTGCCAAAGGTGCTTCAACTAAGTACTGAGTAAAGGGTCTAAATACTTATGTCAACGCAAAATTATTAAAAAGAAAAACTGAAATATCACAAATTAATCAAAGTCTGTTTTTGCTTTGTCATTATAGGATATGGAGTGTAGATTGATGTGAAAAAAATTATTTAAAGCATTTTAGCATAAGGCTGCAATATAACAAAATTTTAAAAAATGAAGGGGTCTGAATACTTTCTGAATGCACTGCATGTCATTTATTTTATTAAAAAAAAAAAATAATAATTTGTGGTCCTCTTATTTATCTGGCTTGGAGTCTATGGCAGCCAGTGGTGGATTTAGGCATGGGTGACATGGGCAATCTTGCGGGTGAAGATTGCCCCCTCAGTCAACAACTTTGGGGGCGTGTTGACACGGGATTCGCCCAGGGTGCCAAACAAGCTAGAAACGCTACTGATGGCAGCCCCTAGAACTGTTTTCAGGAAAGGTATGACATTATGCAGACTGATAGTTAAGGCTCTGAATTGTTCCAAAACCAAGTATGGAGAGTGTCACTTAAACTTTGCCACCAACAGTTCAGATTTCCACTTTTCTTTTGCCTTGAACTTTTGGACCGTATGGCTTAGAAAAATAATTCCCATTTCCTTTGATTTCACTACTAATGGCCTATTCAATTGGTCCACTCAATCCAAACCCTGTTATCTGACCATTATCAACAGATCTACACTTCTCAAAATTCCCCAGTTTAGACTGTGCAAAGTTTGCGAATGCCTGGGGTTTTGAGAGATGCATCCATTGCCTCCCTCTTATTATAACAGTAGATCAGACTTCAACATAAATTGATAGTTCGCCCAAAAATTTCAATTGTCATTATTTTCTCATCTTCATATCACTCCAAACACATATGACTATTTGAATATTTAAAAAATGCAGCAGTTGCTGTTTTCCATACAATAGCAGTTGATAGTGATGCACTTTAAGGCTTAAATAAAAACACCAAAAAGTGTCATAAAAGCAACTTGTGTGTCATGTTTTAAGTCTTCAAAAAAGCCCACAATCACTTTGTATGATAAATGGACATGAAACCAAATGAAATAAAATTTAATTATTGTATGCTCATTTGAACTGAAAGCAAATCCAATATGGAGACACGTCAATAACAACAAACCACATTAGTTCTTGCACATGTTGTGACCAAATGTCATGAGTGATGACACACAAATCAATGACGAGATTAGTTTTTTTTTAATGAAATACTTCAGATGAATTACAATTGAATGAAATGCATGATGTCCATTTAAATTTTCAAGAAATGTTTCATAAAAGGAGTTAATCTGTATTTTTTGTTGTTTTTTTCTGTTTATGGGCATTTCAATGTGCTTTATAGTTTGGCCTCTTTTTTTTTAACCTCATCATTTGGTGCAACATACATCATGTGGTGTAACCAATTATGGGAGTAGAAGTATTCAATTAAAAAATAGATACTTTTTTTGTTTTGTTTCCAAAATATTAATCACTGATAAAATATTCTGATGTGAATCATTTTGTCATACATTGTATATACATTAAGGATTTTAAAGAAAAAGATTGATCTAAATTTCTTTTAAGTAAAGATAAATATGTAAATATTACATAAAGATTTAAAAAACAAAAAAAAACAAAGTGCAAACTAGATTTAAAACATCTTCATTGTACAACAAATATGTTGTTATAATATTATCCATGTTAAGGTAACACGTTAATTTAAATAAATATTACCGTCACACCACATTACATTTTTTAGGAGCAAGAACAGATTTACTTTGTAAAAACACATTAAACTAATTTAAATTAAAGTTTCATTTAACACACAGTACAGACCTGTTCAAATATTTAAACTATGCAAAAAATATCCAATATATTTTATCTTTTTAATATAGCCCGAAGAAAAAAAATTACTAATCACTCACTGACTCAAATACCATATTTTTATTATATAATATTATCCAAAATATATTTTTATTTTAGAAATGCGAGACGTTTTCTTTTAGGGTTAGGGTGTGCTTTAGGGTTATAGCCATTATATTTATCATTATTTAAAAACAATAGAAGTCTATGGGCCCCATTTAATGTGTGTGTTAGTTGCATGTATGTCTGTGTGTGTCGTTTGAGTATATAATTTGGGTACAAGTTTGCGTAAGTGTTGTGTGTGTGTGTGTGTGTGTGTGTGTGTGTGTGTGTGTGTGTGTGTGTGTCTCACTCAGTTTAAGATTCTAATTAAAAATATCACAATAATTAAAGACTTCAGCCTGACATGCACAGACTGCGGTACGCCTTCAGACATTCCCAGCTAATTAGTTAATTAATCCAAATGCAAATTATAAGCAATAATTAGTCAGTCAAGCTTAACGTAAAGTCTGGTGACTCGTAGCGTTACTTCACCTCCTTCTGTTCACTCTCTCTGCATCTACTCATGCGGGCTCCTTCTTTTGGATTCATTCCTGCTCTGGTTCGGTAATTAATTTTCGGCTCTTAATGAATTTAACAGCAGAATCAACTGCGGCCCTCGTAATGCTCCGGATTCAGATCGGACTCTCACCCTGAGCGGACAGAGACAATTACACATCACAGGGAATAGCGAGCAGTGTGGAAAAGACCTTATTTAGATATTAGACACACTCCGACTACACTGATCATATACACACACACACACTTGTTAGTGGTGCTTGTTAAGGCAAACATGCCTTAATATTTATCAGATTTAGGTAGGGTTATGGATTTAAACAAACACCTTACCAGAAGTATTAAAATGCTTATCTTGTCCTGCACCATCTGTGCTACAGACATGAGTGATGCCTCATTGTGATTTTACTTTTCTAAGCAATCACACTTAGGATTTTTGCTTGGTGTTACTGCTATTACCCTGCTGAAATGTCTTTAAATCTGTCAGTTCGTGATGTCACGAAAGATTGCTCGTTTGTGTTTACACATCCCACAACATGTGTCATCACACCCAGTTCCCTATCGATGTGTTTCCGGTGATTTGCACCATTTCACCGTGCTTTAGACTTGGTGTGTTGTTTTTTTAGGCTCATATCAGCGTGGATTGAACTGTCATAATACGATTCAAGCTTTGCAAAGGAATTATTATTTATAATGTTGCAGTTAAAAACACTGACACAATCAAAAACATTTCATTTATGAATATTTCATATGTCATGACTGTTTCAGAGTTTGTGGTGCTGAGTGATAATAGTTGTGATTTTAGATGAACAGTTTAATATATTCAAATGCAATGTGTTGGATGTACTTTATGTAAACATTTCAGTTTTGTTTTATAATGTTGCAGGGCTTGTTCATTTCCATCAGACTGAGTTTGCTGAATTTGAGGGGCTGAATGATGTTAGTCAATCATAACAGTGGGATTTTATGTTTAAGATATGAGTCGCTTAGGCAAAAACAGAGCATTTCAGAGGGCCAAAAACAGGTTGGAAAATTATCACATTTTACTACATTTTAAATATTTTGATATTACTTAATTGTGATTTATTTTTATTTTTTTTGCTGTAAACTTTTATAACATTATCATTAAACTTTAGGGAAGATAATAAAGTTATAAAAGAATGGCACTTCATGACCCCTTTAAGACTTGCAATGAAGCAGGGACCTGAGCCATATCTAGAGACCAGAACGTAATAGATTTTTGGGGGGACTCTTTTGACTTTGGCCAACTACAACCACCCAGAACACCCTTAGAATCACATTTATGAGTGTTTCTTTAACTCTGGCCACTATTAGCATTATGATTGTCTCATTAAAACATTTTTCACACTGTCCAACATTGTATGTACATGCATCAAACAAGATTTAATTCATGAGATTTCCCAGTACATCAAATTCTGTGTTTAACCCCTTTATTGTGTTCGTTTTGTGCTAATGCATTTTGTGTTCCCGGTCAAAAATGACCGACCCAGTAAGATTGTTTATAAACCTCTCATATTGCATATATTATCACAAGATATTGAATTGGCTCTTCTTATCATCTTCCTTTTAGTAATCAAGTAATTTTTTAAACATATTTTTATTGATAGAATTATTAATTGAACTGAGCTCATACCAGGGTCGTGGGGGGGGGGGGGGGGACTCCCTTAGGAAAACAAAAATACATTTTATAATTGCATAATAATTAATAATGTCTTGCTTGATCTGAACAAAAAGTAATTTTAAAGCTTAGAATCTGGACTTTACAATGCATATAGCTGATCCTGCCTATTCTTTATGCTTTTTAATTGGCTGACAAATAAGAACGGTTTCATACTCATCATTTGCAAATTTGAGTTGGTAAAAACATAAAAATAAAGATGAGAGAGCCATGTGTTATACAGTATATTGTTTGAAAGGCCTCAAGTTTTAGAATACAATGATCAAATTTGTTTCACTCAGTATCCAAACTGCAGTTTTTTTTTTAGTTTGTTTGTTTTTGTACAGTTTTTCCTTCTTACTTCCTGAAACATACATATAACATAGACGTATCGTAATTTACAGCAGACTATCCTGATTCAAACGAGCTCAAACACAATATAATATTAAGATTAGATATTGGAAAAAAAAGTCGTCTGGGGCAAAATGGCCTGAACACAATATATATATATATATATATAAAAATAATATTAGTGGAATTGACCACCTCCTTTGTCTTGCTTAGGCAAATTTCATAGCTAACATTTTATGTACACTAAATACACCCAATTAAATAAATAATATTAAAAACATTTTTTTGATCATTTGGCAACATTGCAGCTTGATTGAAAATGACGGACAATAAAAATATTCTGCTCACAAGTGATGTTTTCCTTGATTTGTTGTTGTTTTCCTCAAACATCACATATCCGTTATATATTTCATCTCGAGCACTGAGACTTTTGTTGAACAGTTTACCAAATACTAACTAACTTTTGGAAAAACCTTTATTAGGGGCCAAATTGTTTGATGGAAATGACGTCACAACTATTGGACAATCGTAATTTATGGATAATTAATTTTCACACAATAAATATTGAAATGTTTTGTTGATTTCACTCTTTGTTTACATAAACATGTCACAATGTGTATTCTTATAATGGATTTTCATTGTTTAGTATTGAAAGTCTGGCTCTGGGACAAGGCTGAAATAGTATGTTAATATATGTTTGTTTTATTCAAAATCAAGCCGTGAATGGGACATGAAAGTGCCCGAAGTTGAAGAAAGACCCTGAAATGTATTTAAAATCTAGTTGTATTTGCCGGTTCACTCCACACTTTTAGTTACACATTCAAGTTGCTTTATATTTTCCAGGATATTTATGTGACTTTGTCAAACTTGAGGTTTTTCTTGCCACGTTCGCCTTTAGTTGCGCACTGGGAGGTTTGAAAGGCGCTTTTCTTTGTAAAGCTGCTTTGAAACTATGTATGTATGTGAAAAGTGCTCTACAACTAAATATATTGAAACTCACAGGGGCTGTTATCTTGCTAGTGTGTTTAGACATCATGTTTGTAGCTGCTGTTTTGTGTTAGTTCAGGCAGCTCCTCTCAAACTCTGACATTACAGTAACTTGGAAAACCATTCAGATTAGATGAAAGATATCTTCCCCAAATTCAATTGACTATATATTGCTTTATTCGTGAAATCACTGGTTTTATCTTCAAACACTATAGGGAAATAAAATTACTGTTTGTGTATATATCACTTGTATTTGGATAGTAAAACCCGAACATTTTGTCGGTCCCCATGAGGGAAAACCGCTTATAAATCATACTAAATTAAGTTTTTTGAAAATGTAGAAATGCAGAAAGTTTTCTATGAGGGTTAGGTTTAGGGGATAGAATATATAGATTGTACAGTATAAAAACCCTTATGTCTATGGAAAGTCCTCATAAAACATGGGAAGTGTGTGTGTGTGTGTGTGTGTTGTATTGTATTAAAGGGATCGTTCACCCCCAAAAAATTCTATCACCTTCATGCCTTCCCAGATGTGCATGTCTGTCTGTCTTCTGCAAAACACAAATGAAGATTTTTAGAAGAATATCTCAGCTCTGTAGGCCCATACAATGCAAGTGAATGGTGACCAAAACTTTGAAGCTCCTAATGGTAAATGGTTTGCACTTATATAGCATTTTTTTTTTTACCTTAGAGGTTACCAAAGCGCTTTATACTGTGTCCCATTCACACTCACACACCAATGGCGGCAGTGCTGCCATGCAAGGTCTTGCCCAAGGACACTTCGGTATGTGGAGTCGTGTGGGCCAACCCTGCGATTAGTGGCCGACCCGCTCTACCAACTGAGCCACAGCTGCCCCAAAAAAGCACATAAAGGCAGCATAAAAGTAATCCAAACGACTCCAGTGGTTTAATCAATGTCTTCTGAAGCGATCTAATCAATTGTGGATGAGAACAGACCAAAGTGTAACAAATTTTTCTCTGTACATCTTGGCATTGCAGTCTCTAGACACAATCATGATTCAAAGCTCTTACACCTAATTCTTGACGTATCCTCACCGTGCTAGATGATGCTAGGAAGTGTAATCGAGCTTGAAATCCTGATTGCCAAGGAGACTGCTGATGTCAAGATTTGTAGTGTAAAAAGTATTTATATTTTGATCTGTTCTCACCGGGGCGGCACAAGCAAATTTTGATTGCTGGTGCTGAAGAAGTGCTAAATCATTGACGGGGAGAGCTGAGCTTTGGTCACCTAAATATGTGCAAAACTCAACATGGCTAATGTTTGCATATCAGTTTGCAGGTGGTGACAACAGAAGTGAAATCTCTACACTGCAGCCTCAATAATACAGGCAACACATTTTCAGGGGTGTTTTCAGCTTTTTACACTATTGTCTGAAGCACAGATACAGCAAAACAGTGCACCCTTATTGGGGGTCAGGGGACATGCTCCCCCGGGAGAAACTTTTTGCAAAAACGGCACTAAAGCATTTAAATCTGTTGACTTTAAGAGCAGCATTTTTAACTTTTCACAAGTATCATGCTACAAGGCATTGATTAAAGACTCATTCACACAACACATTCAGCACTAGCTAAAGTTTCTCAAAATCAGCTACCTTTACCAAAAAAAATTAAAAATAGCCTGTTGTGGCAGGACCATGGTATTGTGATGTATCAGATGGTAATACTGCGGTGCATTGATGTTCACCATGGTATTTGCATAGTACTCCAGTACTGTAAAAAAAACAAAACCTGCAATGATACTTTTTGATGGCAAAAGATGCACACGCAGGTGTTGAACTTAATAAAGACATTATTCATCGCTGTCAAATGAAGGATGCACTAGGGAAAATATTTCTTCATACAATCTTCATATAGAGGATAATCTGCTGGATGTTGCAAACATTTGCTGGGGTTGCTATGGACTTTTTTTGGGAGGCTGAAGCACATGCTTGCGGCTTCCTAATGCCACCTCTGTCCGTTCTCACAACAACAAAAAAACGATTGGATCGCTTCTGAAGACCTGAATTAAACCACTGGAGTCTTATGGATTACTTTTATGCTGCCTTTATGCGCTTTTTGAAGCTTCAAAGTTTTGGACCCCATTCACTTGCATTGTCTGAACTTACAGAGCTGAGATATTTTTCTCTAAAAGAGTTTGTTTATGCAGAATAAAGTCATACACATCTGGGATGACATGAGGGTGAGTAAATGATGAGAATTTAAATTTTTGGGTGAACTATCCCTTTAATATTTTCTCAGAATATCATTCTTCTCACCACAATTGTACAGAGCGGTTATCTGAGTTACAGTAAACTTTGTTGGTTCTAACCAGTCTAGCCATTCTCTGTTGAACTCTCTCATCAACAAGACGTTTCCGTCCACAGAACTGCCGCTCACTGGATGTTTTTTGTTTCTGGCACCATTCAGAGTAAATTCTAGTGACTGTGAAAATCCCAGGAGATCAGCAGTTACAGAAATACTCAAACTAGCCCATCTGGCACCAACAAACCTACAGACCCAAATTCCCCATCGTCAGCCACTGACTGTCTTGTGAGTTTTATTCCTGCAGGGGGCGCTTGACGCTTGAAAACTGAATCCTCCATTCGTCCACATTTATATCTAAAGCTTTATATCATTTGGAGATGTTTTACACTGGATAATTATTTTTAATAAAAACTGATAATTGCAAGGATTCATGCCTGTGAATGAACATCCACCTCAGCATTATCTATAAAAGCATTTTTAAAAATCCTCATCCAGTAATAATAAATGACTGGGAGTTCATGAATCCTGGCCAGCGCTGAGAAAAGTAACAGGTACGGTGACACTGCCATCTAGTTGGGTGATATCAACTCGTTCAATGGAGGGGGGATTCTACAAACAATAACCCACAATGACAACGTGAAAGAAGTTTGTTTGAAATCTTTGCTCAATACTTTGTTGAAGCACCTTTGGCACCAATTCCAGCCTCAACTCTTTTTGTGTATGATGCTACAAGCTTGGCACACCTATTTTTGGGCAGTTTCTCTCATTCTTCTTTGCAGGACCTCTCAAGCTCCATCAGGTTGGATGGGGAGCATCTGTGCACAGCCATTTTCAGATCTCTCCTGAGACGTTCAATCGGGTTCAAGTCTGGGCTCTGGCTGGGCCACTCAAGGACATTCACAGAGTTGTCTGTCATTGTCATTGTCCTGTTGGAAAATTAACCTTCGCCCCAGTCTGAGGTCCAGAGCGCTCTGGAGCAGGTTTTCATCATGGATGTCTCTGTACATCGCTGCATTCATCTTTCCCTCGATCCTGACTAGTCTCCCAGTTCCTGCCGCTGAAAACATCCCCACAGCATGATGCTGCCACCACCATGATTCACTGTAGGGATGGTATTGGCCAGGTGAGGAGCGGTGCCTGGTATCCTCCAGACATGATGCTTGCCATTTAGGCCATAGAGTTCAATCTTTGTTTCATCAGACCAGAGAATTTGGTTTCTCATGGTCTGAGAGTCCTTCAGGTGCCTTTTGGCAAACTCCAGACAGGCTGTCATGTGCCTTTTACTGAGGAGTGGCTTCTGGTGGAGTGCTGCAGAGATGATTGTTCTTCAGGAAGGTTCTCCTCTCTCCACAGAGAAAGCTGGAGCTCTGTCAGAGTGACCATCGGGTTCTTGGTCACCTCCCTGACTAAGGCCCTTCTCCCCCGATCGCTCAGTTTGGCCGGGCGGCCAGCTCTAGGAAGAGTCCTGGTGGTTCCAAACTTCCATTTACGGATGATGGAGGCCACTGTGCTCATTGGGACCTTCAATGCTGCAGAAATTTCTGTACCCTTCCCCAGATCTGTGCCTCGATACAATCCTGTCTCGAAGGTCTACAGACAATTCCTTGGACATCATGGCTTGGTTTGTGCTCTGACATGCACTGTTAACTGTGGGACCTTATATAGACAGGTGTGTGCCTTTCCAAATCATCAACTGAATTTACCACAGGTGGACTCCAATCAAGTTGTAGAAACATCTCAAGGATGATCAGTGGAAACCGGATGAGCCTGAGCTCAATTTTGAGTGTCATGGCAAAGGCTGTGAACACTTATGTACATGTGATTTTTTTTTTTTTTTTTTTTTTTTTTTTTTTTTTTTTTTTTTTTGATTATTTTGAATAAATTTGCAAAGATTTCAAAAAAAAATTCTTTCACGTTGTCATTATGGGCTATTGTTTGTAGAATTTTCAGGAAAATAATGAATTTGATCCATTTTGGAATAAGGCTGTAACATGACAAAATGTGTAAAAAGTGAAGCGCTGTGAATACTTTCTGGATGCAGTGTGTGTGTGTGTGTGTGTGTGTGTGTGTGTGTGTGTGTGTGTGTGTGTGTATATATATATATATATATATATATATATATATATATATATATATAATATATTTTATGATTTTAAGATGCTGACTACCACCTGTTGCAAGTTCGAATCCAGGGCGTGCTGAGTGACTCCATCAAGGTCTCCTAAGCAACCAATTTGGCCCGGTTGCTAGGGAGGGTAGAGTCACATGGGGTAACCTCCTCGTGGTTGCTATAATGTGGTTCGCTCTTGGTGGGGCGCATGGTGAGAGGTGCATGAATGGCACAGAGAATAACGTGAAGCCTCCACATGTGCGATGTCTCCGCAGTAACACACTCAACAAGCCACGTGATAAGATGCGCGGATTGACGGTCTCAGATGCGGAGATTCATCCTCTGCCACCCAGATTGAGGCGTCACTATGCCACCACGAGGACTTCATGGAAACGCATTGGAAATCGGCCATTCTAAATTGGGGAGAAAAAAAAGTATGCAATGAATTAGGGATGATGCGATTTAATATAATTGATTTAACCGTTAGAATTTCGAATCCACAATTAAAAACTGTGAAATGCTTTATTTATATGTGGCAAAAATATTAGATATAATGTATAAATATATAATATAAAAGTTTTTCTTAAGATTTTGTAAGCTTAAATGGGAAAACTCTGTGTGGGTACTAGAGCTGTTGCTATGGTTACAGACTGTGGCCCTGGTGCTTTAATGGCCAGGTGTCCCGAACTGAACGTGTTCACGTGAATCTGAAGCTTAAACACAAAAAAGCGACTTAAATCGGCTGTTTGGCAGCATATAAATGACTGACTGAAGACAACGGATGTAAATTATGCAGACAGAAGTCCTAGAAAGAAACCCGAATGGGACAGGATGCTCCACTAGTCGTCCAACAACAAAATAATCAGTTTAATATTTTTAGCTGTGTTGATTTTAAAGTGATGAATTAAATATGCCTCTATTTGTAATGTTTAAGTGTGGTGACATTGCGCGGTGCATTTGCGTATAGTTACTATCAGCGAGTAAACTTGCATCTTAAATCGTCCTCATTATTTAGAATAATGCTTCTGTAAAAATTCACCACATTCAACAATATATTTCAATTTTAGTCATGATCGGACTAGCCTGCTGTAAGCAATGTTCCAGTTATTATGCATAGTCCACAGGTTTAATTGTAAGGTTGTGGAGAGTATTTTGCTGTTGCCGAATCTTTGCTTGGGTGTCTGACAGACAGGGTTTGGGAGTGACGGAATATAATATAATTAATTAACTGTATTCCACTACAGTTACAATTTAAATAATTGTATTTAGTTACATTCACAAAGTAGTTTGATTACTGAAGAGATTACTTTGCATTTTATTGTCATTTGTTTCATTAATATTTAGTCCTTTCAGATGGAAAACATTTATACTTATAAATGATGTGATCCAAAGTGCATTTGAACAGCGGTGAAACACTTTCTTATGATGTGTTACATTCATACGAGCAGACAGAGAAGTACGTTTGAAGTAAGCTTGGAGCAGAAGAAATAGAAATAAACCTTGTGTAAATCGTCATCTTTACGCTAAGCTAAAATGCTATTTCTAGCCATTTTACATGCACATGTTACCAGACACGATCATATTTTTAGCAAGACAATTCATGTTGGATCATAGTTTCTTTTTTCTAGTAAGATCTTTGATATTAGGGCAAAAATCATATTCTTGATGATAATTTTTGTATTGATTTCCTGTAAAAATATCTATAAATCCTTAAAACAAGAACAGTTTGATTGATCTTGTTTTAGAAACAACACTGCATAAGATATTTCGGTTTTTCAGAGAATGTATTTTAGCATGTGTATTTTGTCTTTCTGTATTGACAAGTGAAAAATTCTGCCAGTGCTGAAGAAGTAATCCAAAGTATATAGATTACATTACTGTCTTTGAGTAATCTAACGGAATATGTTACAAATTACATTTTACAGCATGTAATCTGTAATCTGTAGTGGGATACATTTCAAAAGTAACCCTCCCAACCCTGCTGACAGACAGTGGGTTGCTTTAATAAACTGATGTTGAACTGAAAAACTTATATTTTTGAAGCACACTGTTTACACTTAAGTGCATCACTGAGCTCGGGATGCGCTTAAGTGATGTCATGCCCTAGATTGGAGGCTTACTTGGCTACCTCTTATTATTTTTATTTGATATTTTTTGTGAATGTGTTTTTATCAGTTTTCTTATTATAGGGCCCCCCCCCCCCCCCCCCCTCAATCCCCAGAAATACTCACTTAGATGTTTAGATGATGTGATATGCATTTTTGGCATCAATGCTGTTGCATAATGTGCAAATAATTGTAAAACCGGTTAACCGTGATTTTTTTTTCCCTCAATTGGTATTCTTACCATCAAAAGCACAGTGGCATCCCTACATTGAATATACTTTATCTTATTTATCTTGTCCGCCGGACCCACGATTGGTCTCCCTCAGTGTTCAAACCAAATCTACGCCATTGTGTAGGTATGTATATATATATATATATATACATACATACATACATACATACATACATACATATATATATTTGGTTATATAAATTAATAAATACAATTACTCACTTCGCATTGTACAAACTAACTGAATTGAAGGAAAATATTAAATTAAACCATAATGTTCCAGAAATTAATTTAGCTTTTATTGTATTTAAAATTATTTTCCTTAATACTATTAATGTCATATACAACTCAAATGTATCCAACACAATTAAACTCTTATATTAGTCTTTTTTATTTATTTTATTATTTAGGTCACAACAGTTTATTCCCAACAGTTACGGTTGCATGCTGTACTGGTGTGCATTTGATAAACGTTGATTTGATTTGAATTGATATCCGAGCAAACATAATTAGCTTGTATTTAGTTTTACAAGTCCATTCCATGGGTTCTTAATCATGGTGGTGAATTTCCCCAGCGGGGCTTTGAGTAGAAATGTTTAAGCGTGTAGAGTTTTATGATGGCAGAAGTGCAAGGCTGATTGTTTTAAATGCAGGGACATATCAATCACTGTTTGACATGAGAAACTGAGTTTGTGTGCTGGAGGGACAGAGAGGAAGTGAGAGAAAGAGCAAAATGATAAAAGGATAGATGGGGAGAAAGAGAGAGAAAGAGATGCATGTAGGAGCAAGTAAGCTGCCCCCAGGGAACATGACTGCAGCTGTCAATCAGAGTTCAGACAGAGACTGACAGAGAGTGACCTGAATGTGCAAATCACACAAACACACCCACACACATGCATAAAGGAAAAAAGACAACATTACATTCTAATTCAATGGACACATTCTGATATGAAATATAGCATTAAGCCATGAGAGGTAATGCATTATAGGACTCATGGGTGAAGGATTTTATAGCAATGAGCATAAAATCCACCTAAATGTAGTAAAATTACTGTAACGTATGGTTTCGAGTGGCTTATTGCAATATGATGAAGTTACATTTGTTAATATTCATTAACAGAATAAAACTCCAATGCCAAGTGATACGTTTTATTAGCGAACCGTAGGGTTATCACTCTGATCTCATAAATTACATGACTGTGGCAACATTTTTGCAAAATGATATGTCCACTTTGTGGCATTAAAAGGGAGTTAAATGTTCTCCCAAACGTATGAGGTTTTTAAGGTAATGCTCTGTCGAGTTTTAAATCAACAAAGGGTTGGGTTGGCCTACCCTAAACCTTAAACATAAACCTAACCGATAGTGTCTTAAAAGCAAATGTAAGATGAAAGACAACTCTTGAAGTAACCTCATCATTTTGTAGTGTTTCTGTGACACTTTCGGTAAATCACGTGTTTACTTGCATGCTCTTTAAGACTCGTACCCTGGTCCTTTGCACTGCATGTGCAACTCTATATCAGTTGAGCTACCATGCAATTTGATCGCATTTGAACAAGCCTGTAAATGTATTTGGTTATGTAATTGTTAAAATAAAGTAGGACCTTGCGATATGGCAAAAAATAAATAAATAAATAAATAAATATATATATTTATTTATTTATTTATTTCAAACTTATTGTAAATAAATAAATTATATATATATATATATATATATATATATATATATATATATATATATATATATATATATATATATATATTTAATTAACTTATTGTCAATTCACAGTTTGATCTTTCAACTTTTAAATGTACTCCAACATGATTCATATATAAAATCGAATAAATCGAGATGTTCAGTAATAATATAAATAAATAAGAAAATGCTAAACTTCTACGCTAATGTAGGTATTAATTTTTAACCAAACTAAATCTATCTAGAAAGTTATCTAGAAATCAATATTTATAAATTACCAAGTTTATCTAGAAATAAGGCGTACTCATTATATATCAAACAATTTGTATGTATAATCATAAACCCCTGCAGATTGAGTCCAGGCCACGCAGCGCCCTCTAGCGGTACACAATGAGAAGCAACATGAAATGATTTATCATGACAGTTCAACTTGCAAAGTTTGTCAAAATTATTGCTTACCAAATGTTCGCTATAGATGCTGTACATTTGAAACACGTCACAAAACAAAGCAATAATTAGTGATTATCTGACTCATCATGGTAAATGGAGGGGTGGATGTTTGATTCTCCCATATAGAGCCTATCCATACGATTTGATACGAAGCACACGTAACTGTCACGTAACTAACGATTACGGGGTATTTCACGAAAAGAAAGGTGACCACTGGAACTTTAGTAATATGTTAACTACAAGATGACAAAAGCATTTATATCTTTACTGAAAACATTAGGGGCTTAAGCCTCGGTAGCCCACATCTAGCGCCACCCATGGTGCCATAAAATATGCGATTTATTTAGATTAAAATGGCTAAAAAGAAATAAATGCACAAAGTACACACATGCTATTTAAGTAAAAAGGTAATAAGACACAAGACATCAAAGAATCACACACACACAGGCTGTCATATGCAAGAGCAGTGCCTGTGTTGGTTATATTGGGTGGCACTGTGCTCTCTAGAGGTCCTTGTCAGAGAGAATTTAGGCATCTGCTACAGTGCCTGTGCTGGATGTATGACTGGTAGGCAGACACCAGGGCAGATGGGCCTTTCACAAGAAATCCTCATCTCTCGCTCGCTCGCTCTCTCTCTCCCTCTCTCTCTCTCTCTCTCTCACACACACACACACACACACACACACACAGAGGAAGAGATAGGAAGTTTTTCTCACACACACATATATGCACTTACACACACACACACATATATGCTGTCCACATCGCTGAGCATCTTGTGCCATGGACCAATGTCTCAACCAATCAGTGTTCAGCACTGCCGTCGCCAAAGATATACATCTGCTGGACATCAGCACTGCTGAGAAGCCAACAGTCTCACACACACACACACACACACACACACACACACACACACACACACACACACACACACACACACACATATAGGTTTCGGTACAATCCTGTTATCATGTTTCTCTTAACATCTCAAAAAATCTAAAAATCACAATTCCACTGTCCATATTCCTCACAAGTTTACTTTGCTGTCAAATTAGAACATTTCTTAGACTTCTGTTGTTTTTTTGTAAAGTTAATAATATTTGCTACTAACCAGGGTAAGAAATTTACTAGGGCTGAGGGCAAACATGCCCCAAGAAATGCGAAAATGCTGCAGATATTTGTATAAGGGGCTTAAAACTCCTAAAGTGAATTTGTATGTTGTTTGTTAACATGCCACTTTTAATACATTCATGAAATTCTTTCCTAGGCCAAAGGCTAAATTTGTGTTGATTTCATTACATTCATTACTAGTATAATACATTTCATTCATTGATTGTATTGGTGATCAAAAATATTCCCCTGTAAATGTTCTAATGAGCAAATGGTTACCCTATAAATCCTTTTTTGAAACCGTTATTAACCCTAATTATTTTTTTATTTTTTATTAATAATTTTTTCCAAATAAAGATGGCCTTTAAAATGTCCCTTGAAAGAGGTTTTGACTTTTGGGGTCAGTTTTTGTCCACAAAGTATAGCTAAAGGCCCAAGTATT
This sequence comes from Moxostoma hubbsi, assembly GCA_032164185.1. Lineage (NCBI taxonomy): Eukaryota > Metazoa > Chordata > Actinopteri > Cypriniformes > Catostomidae > Moxostoma > Moxostoma hubbsi. The sequence continues at coordinate 38,210,395 of JAVLUX010000031.1, forward strand.
CTACGTTTTTGCATGTAACAATATAAGAATAGTATTCTTTCAAAAACAAGCTCTTGACCATAACAAAGTAAAACAAAGTACACGCAATTATAATGAAAGAAAATGTGATTTAACAATCAATCAATCATGATTTATGTTATTTATTCATCACTTTTCCAATTGAGGGAGGTTTTGGATGATTTTGGCCACAAAGAGTAGCAAAGCAAACCCACACATACACACACATGGCTCAGACATAAAGCTTTGATGTTTACTACACCGGCACCGCTATAGTATGTGTTTCAAATGCACATTACTACCTACTGGCACATGTGCATTCACACTGACACACATACACGCAAAATTATTCAACCAGCTAGAGTTCCAAAAAGTGCCTCGGTTTGTGTATGTGTAAGTGTATGTGTGTTCATCCATGTGTAAATAACATTTGCCAAGGGCATGGATTTAGTCAGCGTACAAGGTCACCAAAGCAAAGCCAAAAGAGAGAGAGAGAGAGAGAGAGAGAGAGAGGTTTGCTAATCTCACCTATAGTCTATAGATTATAGTTTATAATTGTAATTTTATGTTCAACAAACTGTTCCAGACAAACACAATAAAAGCGCATCATAAACACAAGAATAATATTTGACTTATTCAAACAGTGGCATATATTATACAGTGTAATACTGGTTCATTTTTATGTCCCTCCACCACCCCCCACAGAGTGCATTAAATCCTGAGCAGAAAGAAAGTTTGTGTGTGTAAGGACATTACAGAGGGAGATCACCAATGCATTAGCCAGTTAGACCTACGGGCACTCGCACACACTATAACACACACACATACACATGCATTAATGTTTATTTCCAGGGGGCTGAGAAACTGTTGGTGCAGTATGGGAAATGAAGTACTACATGCCTGCAAACAGAACTCACAGACTCCTGAAATACAGGTAATCCGTTAAAGTGAGTGAATCAGGTAGTTTGCCTGAGCTGTCTGTTTGTATTATCCACACTTTTCCTGAACAATGATTGTGCCATGATGATTGTAATTGTCTGTTTTCTTTTTTCTGGTCTCGATGTAAAACTAACCCAAATAGATCTAGAGCACAACCATTTAAGTGTTTAATGGAATGCCCAATTCCCACTACTTAGTAGGTCCTCGTGGTGGCACGGTTACTCACCTCAATCCGGGTGGTGGAGGACAAGTCAATCTGCGCATCTAATCACATGACTCGCTGTGCATGACGCCACGGAGGCTCATGCTACTCTCCGTGATCCACTTACAATTTACCATGCACCCCATTGAGAGCGAGAACCACTAATCGCCACCACGTGGAGGTTACCCCATGTGACTCCAACCTCCCTAGCAACCGGGCCAATTTGGTTGCTTAGGAGACCTGGCTGGAGTCACTCGGCATGCCCCGGATTCAAACTCGTGACTCCAGGGGTGTGGTCAGTGTCAATACTCGATTATTTGGTAAAAATGTATTTTGCGCTCAAATTATGCATTTGTTGGCATAACAACTCAAAGGAGTTAATGATATCAGCGTAACTAACCTCAGATTTCTTCATGTCATCTACATACTACAGAAGGAGTCAGGTGGGAATTTTTTTCATCCCCTCGCAATAGTTTTGCGTTCCCTCACAATAGGTTATGCATGCCTTTATACTAAAATAACCATATTTTAATCTTGATATTCATAGTGAAACCATAGTGCAATTGCAGGAAAACAAAAACTATGGTAATAACAATTATTTTGATTTTACTAGTCAAGTAGTTTTTGTTTTTTTAATAGTTTAACCAAAAGATTAAATGGTTATCTATAGTAATACTATTGTTAGTATATGGATACAGTATGTTTTAAAACCATGGATTCCACCAAAAATAGATTTCTTAACTTTTCGTAGTTACTACAATATTACAATAGTAAAACCATGGTTTCCATAAAATAAATTCTAATAATAATAATAAAAAAAAGATTAGACAAAAATAATCATGGTTACTGCAATATTACTATAGAAAAAACTTGTTTTCTGCCGAAAACTATGGTTACTACAGTCTACAATATTGGTAGAATTAATGCATTAGATATCATTAACAATGAAAATATTTTTTATGGTATTTATTGATCTTTGTTTATAAAAAAAAAAAATACAATTATTTTTGATGTTAGTACAACCTTGTGAGGTTGGGCGCTGTAAAAAAATAAAATAAAAAATAACTAAAAAAAGAAAATGGTCATCTCGAATTTTTGACAATTTTTAACAAATGTAATTCTTAACCCGCTAAGAATATAAGATGATGCGGGTAAAAACACTGGAGACCAGAAATTAAAATGGGCAAATCGTGGTACACTTCTGCATTCAGGAAAAAGTTGGTTAAAAGCAGTCCGTACTGTTTGTATGCTATATTCCGAGTCCTCTGAAGTCATACGATAACTTTGTGTGAGGTACAGAATGAATGGAGCTTTTTGTCAACACTTTATTCTCTAATAATATATAAAAGACCCTTGCAGAGGTTTCTAACAAAATAAGTCTAAAATCAGTTTGATACTTTTTATCTTATATAGGTTTTTATTTATTTATTTATTTCATTTCCAAATGTATTTAACATGAATTTTGACATGAAATGGCTGGCATGGCATTAAAATCAAACAAACATTATTAACCCTTTCGCACGTATGATCAAACCGGTGTGATCTACATTTGGGCTGCTGTTTATCAGTGTAACAATTAATGTTACAAATATTAAACCGTTTAAAGCCGTTACCATTAGAGATGACTGTTTTGATGCAGCGCTGCAGCCGTGTTTTCTGACATCAAACACAGAATGTATAAACTAGTTAATCCTCTTGAGCCTTCTCTTATTCTGTCCGTCACTCAAACACACCACTTCTGGTGCAAAAAGTGTGGAATGGTGAGTTTTTTTAGAACCTCCCATCCTTGAACTCAGAATTCCATGCTGCATTGCAATGTAAACAACATGGCGGCATGTATAATAAATTGTAAACATCTACAAATCACATTGTATGTTTGATAATATATAACTGACCTTCAGTGCACCTGCTGTGAAGTGTAAGGTATTTCTTTGAATTACAGTGTGCATTAAAGAACTCGCACTGGGGGATCCATCAGTACAGGAAAAACTTGCACGCGGAAAAGCAGTGTGAACACACTACTAAACTTTTGCTTTTGTGCACCATGGAAGAAAGTCAGATGGTTTTGGAACAACATGAGGGTGAGTAAATGATAAAAAAATATATTTTTGGGTGACCTATAGAGTGCAACAGCTGGAAGTAGAACAATGTGATCAACCAATTACAGAATCGTAGTAAACAATGTGCACCAAAAGAGCTCTGCAGCGACTGCACACTTCCATGATGCAATCCAGTCTCACTACAAACTACTAATATATATATATATATATATGTATATATATTAGTATATGTCTGAATATTTTGCAATAAAATAAAAATATATTTTTTCTATATTTACCAGTATGTCAAGTAATCTTAAATCAATAGTTTTTTATTGTTCCATAATATTTTAATAAATAACAACCTATAATGCCCATGGGAATGTAGTTATTTGCCTCATTAAAGATGGTAAGTACACAGTCTTGTACCTTTTGTATTTTTACAAATATAAATACTTTATTGCTTCAAAATCAAAGTTTGTAATGTGATTCATCTCGGAGCTTGTTGGTTTGGTTCATCGCTTTGAACTCTTATGAAAGATTTTATGAAATCCCTATGGGGAAAAAAAATAGGAAATATACTTCCGGAACCAAGACTGAAAAAGGTGTGCCTCTATTCCATTAAAGTGCGTTGTGACAGTTTATGTTTCTGTAAAGTTAATGTGTGTTACTGAGAAGACTGAGTACTTCTAGACTAAAAACCTTGACCAGTTTTTCTCTCGTCTCAGCACTGGTAGCTGTTAACACATCTCACACACACACACACACACACACAGAACTACAGACATGCACTACATGTACAATTAAATATATTCACAGCCCTGGTATAACCTGCGGGAAGTTTGGTCAATTCATCATCTTCCCTGTTAAGTCATTTCATTACTTTGATAGATGTCACCTTTAATTACTGAAATACTTAAATGTAAACCCTGACAACATCCTCAGAGATTTATGTAGATGTATTAGTGCATAAAGGCTATAATTTAAGATGACTTGTTCTCAACTGCAGACAACAAGCTCATTTGAGAACTGAAAGCTTTAGTTTGGATTGAACAGTTCAGCGACTCCCGATATGTGGAATATGATGACAAGTGAATGGAAAATGTCAGAGCAAGTTTGAGTAGAAAAAGTGTGTGTGTGTGTGTGTGTGTTTGTGTGTGTGTGTGTGTGTGTGTGTGTGAATGTGTGTTAGAGAAAACATGAAAGCCAAACATAATCAATCATTAACTCGCACAAACCCAATGAGGCAAAACCACAAACACACATCAGTGTGTGGGTTTCGCTACATGGAGAGACGTTGAAATCTTAGATATATGGGTAGAGTACAGAAAAACACACATAAACCTATAGTCGGTTCTCTCTTTCTGTTCACAGACAAACTTCAATGCAAAAGTAAGTAAAACTACAGACAAATGACACTTGAATCTAAACTCAAATGCTCTACCTTAAGTGGCCGGCATCTAAATATGTTCATGTTCTCTGCCTTAAAACTGTCTTTCGGTATATATTACCTTAGTATGGAGGGAGGATGGTCCCTAGTGCTGAGGTGAGAGTTGAGAGGAGGTCATGGCAGGTGTTTTGAGCCAACGAAGCATTAAATAGAACTAAAGTTATGCATACAGAGACTGCTACAGCCATTAGACATCATGCTCAGTTAATGAAAGATGACAATGATTAACCATGACATGCTACTGTAAGGAATTCTGTGCAATCTAAAGATAGGGATAATAGTAGTGTCCATGTGATAAAGAGATGGAGGCACTGAGACTGTGATAGGTAAATATTAAGTGTGTTTTTATAAATGTTAGTATTGAGTTTGGGCCCAGAGCAGATAGAGAAGGTGAAGTTACTGAAAACATATTGGGAGGGTGTCCAGAGATTGTCCCATTGATAGCACTGGTAGTTTGTGTCCCATATGCACTTCAAATCTTAATTGACCCACTAACATGCCTGATGAAACGGTTTACACGTTGCTTTTGATTTCCTTCTCATTCACTGTGCGCGCGTGTCATTGCTGTATTAATCGCATATTTTCGTTTGTTTAGCAGCTTTTTTGTTTAGTTTGTTTTCGACTTTTCCACTGGCTGTGTCACACTTTGGCAAGCTCGCGGACTGCTTAATATTCATAACGATCTTGAGCTGTTTCGGGACGTTGAATATAATAATAATAATATACACATGGGGCGGACGGGGGGGGGGGGGGGGGGCTCAGGATCAAATGGGCCAATTCTCCACGCCTGACACCAACTGCCGCCGAACTATCCCGTGATAATGAGCGGGATTTGTTAAACAGTAAATTAATGAATAATGAGATATCCAGGTTGATTAGTTAGGCTTGCGTGGCCCGCGGTCATGCGCCTCGAGCGGGAATTTATCCAGACTTGCTGGGCGCGTGTCTGGATAAACCATTTTTAGTCAATTTCGTGATAGCGCGCACGTCGACCCGCGTTCAGACAAGGCTCATCTCCGTCCTTGTATAACCGAAAAATATGATGATGGAAAAGAGACTTGCAGCACCAGGTTTTAACCCCATTAAACTGATTCATTTACTCTTAACTCACCGAGTCCCCTGATAGCACACGTAGCCTCGATATAGCCTATATATATATGGAAGCTGTATTTTTTCTTACCTTGTTTGCTCATCTGCAATACGTCTATAAGACGTATGTAAATAAGTAGGCCTATGTCTTGGATGTCAATACGACATTAAGCAGATGTTTTTGATACGTTTAAAATTTTGAATGTTTGTAAATCGGTTCTTATTGAGAAATGTAGATGCTAAGTAGTACGTGATGCTTTCCAGATGATAAAACGGACATCTCAGTGATATACAGTGTGTGGGTTAGACCATGAGTTTATGTTAAGCATTTTGTGTTAGGCTACTACTATTAGGCTACAATATTTCCTATTTTGTCATTGTATTTGTGCATTTTTGTCACGTATGCATGTAGGGCCTATGTATATCAATCATACCACGATCTAAATCACTGAGATCAAAATTTTCCCCATTCTGATGGTTGATGTGAACATTAATTGAAGTTCCTGACCTGTATCATGCACTGCACTGCTGGCACACGATTGGCTGATTTACATAATTGCATGGATGATTGTTGGTGCCAGATGGGCTAGTTTGAGTATTTCTGTAATTGCTGATCTCCTGGTATTTTTCACACACAACAGTCACTAGAATTTACTCTGAATGGTGCTAAAACCCAAAAAACATCCAGTGATCAGCAGTTCTGTGGACGGAAACGCCTTGTTGATGAGAGAGGTCAACAGAGAATGGCCAGACTAGTTAGAACTGATAAAGTCTATGATAACTCAGATATCCACTCTGTACAATTGTGGTGAGTAGAATATAATCTCAGAATGCTATTCTGAGATGCGGACTGGCGCTGGTTTTTCGGCACGAGGGGAATTTACACAATATTAGGCAGGTGGTTTTAATGTTGTGGCTGATGTGTGTGTATATACATTGGGGACTGTGTTTTGCCTTCCTTTCTTACATAAATCGGGAGAATCAAAATATAGGCTTTGCTATTATTTAAATCATTAAAAAATGGGTCAAGGGTTCGATTCCCAGGGAACACGTAGCTACTAATAAAATGTATAGCTTCTTAAATAGACCCATTGTTTTGTATATGTTAAATGCATATTCTGCTTTTGGACCGAATTTTATCAACTAGAGGCTTATGATTAAATTAAATAATAACATTTGTTTTAAAAATCAATCGTTATTATTGACTATATATTAAAAAAACGTATTATATTAGCCTAGATATGATTTGGTCTTGTGGGCTTTTGTTCGATCTTTTTTGCTTTTTCTTTTGGAGGTAATAAGAATCGGGTTGGAGGGTAGAATGAAAGATCTCTTCTTGTGTTGTTTCAGGTCCCGTGGGTGAGTGCGAGACTAGTCTTTTCTTTTTCTGCTGAAGAGAAATCTGTGAATCTTGTAGAGATCCACGTCGCTCGCGGACATGCGGGTGCTGCACCTGGGTCACAATACTTCACGCTTGACAAGTCACGCGACGGAACCCGCGGGCCACGCGCTCCTCCGCATTAAATACACCAGCGCGAGCTGATGCGCACGGGGATTCGTGGGGGTCTGACCTGCGGCCGGGATAAGAGTTCACTTTACTGCCACGACCGCGGACACGCGCCTTCAAGCGATTGTTTTCGATACATTTTTGGCATTCTTTGCTTGGTTTAAAACGAGACTGAGGAAGTTGCAGAATTTTCATTTCCGAGTTTATTTGATTTGCTTTCTGTTGATTGCATATAGGTCAATGTAATTATGAGACAAAAACAAAAGGTTTATGTATAGTAATAATAAAACTAATTGTTGTAACCACTATAAACATTGTTTTGGCAACACGAAAATTTTTTTTTATTAATATTTTAGTTCTAGCCTACATATTTGATAATAATTTTCGATGCCTTAATACGCTGCGGTAGCCTATTAGTTTTGTTATACTATCATATCCTGTGCATCCTGTGGTTCTGCTAAGGCTTAGTAGTTTTATCAAATGAAATGGCCATAATCGTGAGAATTTGAACAAAAAATATCCTCCTCCACAATGCGGATGCTGTAAGAGGTCGCCTGCGGGGTAGAACAAACCGGCTGGCAACTTGGCCTGACCTCTTGACTGTCTAAATATGAATAACTTTCAACTGGACCAAATCAAAATAAAATAATTACAGGGACTGATGTGATTGAAAAATTACATTTTGTAGTTATGCTGAAGTCATGGACACTAATTCTAGTGTCGCATTTCCTTTTTAAGTAAACAGAGCAATTTTGAATATAAAGTTCACATTACTGAGACCAGATCCACATGAGTGTAACCACACATCAACCGTTACAATAAAACACGATTTATTCTTATTTCGAGGTAAATGAAAATCACCAGACAAGAACCAACTTCTACCCTTCACCACATGACACCGTAGGCCTATCTATAAAACATAAAAATACAAGATGCTATCTAAACCAAGCGTTCACCCACGCACAGAGACAGTCACAAATAAACGACCCAGTCTGTTCCTATGTACAAACGTCCATTTAAATTAAGCATAAATAAATATATACAAACATAAATAAAAGAGCCTTCCTCACACAGAGTATATCAAATAATACATTTGACAAAGTCCAGCTTCCGGGACTGAGAAAGTGCGCGCCCACGAGCACAGAATGAGGTGAGCGCGTGGCCGTATTCCAGTACGCGCAGTCACCTGTCATTGCCTCAGTTATATGCAGCCTATAAGAATGTCTATAAAATTATGGACAATTTTTATGGCTGTTTTCAAAAGTCTTTGTGTGACGCTGTCGACAACATGGTCAAAGCAAGCTTCCATTCAGATGGAGTAGGGTTTTTAAAAACAAATAAACAATATTTAGTCCATAAAACATGATTTTTGTCCATGATGATTTGGTCTGTGCAAATGCATGTAGGCTTATTAAGTAAATAGTTAAGCAACAGATGAAATATCATTGAAACAATAATGATTTCAGTTGGTCAACCAACTTGATTGCCATGTTAAAAGTAGGCTCACTCGCTTAAAATGTCCTCACGTTTTCACAGAAATGAAGACGGCACAAGCAACAGCAGTTTCAAATACAAAGAAATACAACTGAATTGCTCTACTGTAAATTTCGGAACATTTAAGCCTAAAGTTTTAGATTTGATTTAGACATTGTGGGGGTTGCAGCATGAAGCATTTACATGTCTCCATTCATCATGGGCTTGTTTTGATTATTAGGAGGGTTACCTCCCCCCATCCCCGCTGGAATCTACACCCCTGTTTAAGCTACTGAAAATGGCCCAGGTTGTTTTAAGAGAAAACTAAAAATCTTAGGTCAAAAGTTTGACTTATGCTATGTTTATGAATGGATTGATTGAGGAAAAGCTTATAAAAATATGGTGTGTGTATTGTATATGGACAGTTATGCTATGAGGCATCTCTGACTGAATTAAACAGCTGTTGGAGCATGACACTAGCATGACACTTTTTCACATTTACAGCCTCTTTTTGGCTAACGCTCATAATATCATTGCTGCATTTATTACTAAATCTGTTATATTTGAAACACATTGTCTCCCTTTGAAATTCATGAGGAGCAAATTGCTAATTTGGCAACCACTTTTTGATCGCATGATTGTTCTATGAATTGTTGCTATAATTTTGTATATTTGTAAGTATAATTTAATATAGTAGTTAAATGTGTACCCAACGATATTCAGAGCAAACCTGTCCTTCTGTATGCTGACCATTGCACTCATGAACACTCAAATATTATTTATCAAATTCATGAGCATGTGTCTAATGGAGAGCCGTAATATGTCATACTTTTATACACAAAAGCGCACTCGCACACACTCCTCAAACATTTGCACATGATGAGATGAAGATGATGAACGTGTCACAGCAGACATGTGTCCTCCAGTCTCTTTTAATGTAGCATTCCTTTCATTTTTCCATAATCTGTTTCCCATTTCTCACCAGAATGTAAAACGCAATGTCATAAAACTAGTTTATAGAATCTCTGAACATCTCCAGTGATGTTTGAAGCCCCTCCTTCCTTGATGTATTTCCACAATTCATTTCCTATGCTTTTCCTCTTTGTCACCACCTTTAGAGCCGGGTCCATCTCCAGGTGTGTGACGGTTGGAAGTGGGGTTGTTCAGGAACATCTTGTCGAGACCTTTAAGGGCTTCAGTCAGGTAGTTCTGCAAAGCCGTGAGGGCGGCACAGATGGCTGGAGAACCAAAGCCGTGTGTGATGAAGCTGAAGTGTGACAGGCAGCTCTGGATTCCTGGCTCCAGGATGGGCGAAGGCCGAGAGTTTCCCAGTGGCGTACGATCCTGAGCCAACAGGTCTGTAAACTCCTTACACAACTGCCTGAAGAGAAGGAAAGAGACCGAGATGATGAGTTGAATTTCATCAGTTAAAGGAATATTCCGGGTTCAATACACATTAAGCTCAATGGACAGCATTTGTGGCATAATGTTGAATACCACTAAAATCAATTTTAACTCATCCCTCCTTTTCTTTAGAAAAAAAACCCAAATCGAAGTTACATTGAGGAACTTACAATGGAAGTGAATGGGGGCAAATTTTGGAGGATTTAAAGGCAGAAATGTGAAACTTATAATTTTACAAAAGCACTTACTTTAATTCTTCTGTTAAAACAAATATATTATTTAAGCTGTAAAGTTGTTTAAATTGACATTTTTACAGTCACTTTTGGGTTTGTTGACATTACTTGACATCAAAATTGTCTATAACTTTACACAGAATAGGTTAGTAAGTGATTTTATCACACTAAATTAACATTTAGCATATTGTATACGTCTTGTGACTATTATTTTGAAACGGTGAGTATTTTAACATTTACAGATTGGCCCCATTGACTTCCATTGAAGAGCCTCACTGTAACCCAGATTTTTGCTTCTTATTTTTTAAAGGAGGGGCAAGTTCTGGGAGTGGTGGTGGCATAGTGGGCTAAAGGACATAACGAGTAATCAGAAGGTTGCTGGTTCAATCCCCACTGTCACCACCATTGTGTCCTTGAGTAAGACACTTAACTCCAGGTTGCTCCGGGGGATATTGTCCCTGTAATAAGAGCACTGTAAGTCACTTTGGATAGAGGCGTCTGCCAAATGTATAAATGTAAATGTGAGTTAGAATAAATTTCTGAGGTATTCAGTATTATCCCACAAATGCTGTCAATTGATCTTAACTTGTATTAAACCCAAGAATAACAGACAACACTCTTTTTTTTTTTTTTAGGTTATCTCCAGTGAAAAAAGTCATGTTTACTGTCTTTTCAGATTGACATTAGCTTGAGTATTAAGTAAAGAATTAGAGGCTAATTCAAAGTTACTGTAGATATATTCCAAACATGTATTTAACCTTCTTATCTATTAATTGTTGTTGAACTGCACTTTTGTTCTTACCCTGTAGGAAAATAACCTTGACTTAACATGACGATGACAGACATGTTCACAAGACCCTGAGGTCCAAGTCAAGTCTCAAGTCTTTCAAGGCCAAGTCTACTGTAAGTTAAATCTCAAGTCTTTGGTCACAATGTTAAGTCAAGCCTTATTTAATTTTATCATTATTATTTTGGCAGTAGTCTTTATCTGCATCTGGTTAGTTTAATAAACCCTGAATAAGGCTAATTCAATCTTGCAATATGATAACTGACTACTTGAAGGGATTGCCTTGTATATTTTTTTAAACTTGTCTAATAAAGTACATAAGGTTTTACTTTAATCATGGTTTCTTTTTTATTCAGGAAACAGTCAAAATATCCATTTTATTTATTTGCTTGTTTTTGGCATTAAAAGAGAACAGATTTCATACAAAAGGAAAACTAGCTTGGTCCATAAATCTTTAGGGCTTTAAAGCTCTTTATTCTGTTTTGCATTTGCCCTTATGAACATATATAACATAGTATTTATAGTTTAAACAGTGGTATTTGTTTTAGCAAGATCATGGTAACCTCAGGTAAAATCAAGTATGGAACGTCACTACCATGGTAAAATGTAACTTAAGTTTTTGTAAAGAAAAATAGCATCCTAAACGCGTTTAAAATTATAAATACACTTTTTTTTTTTTTTAGATGTATAAAACCTCACTTCCCTAATAAAGCCTAGGATAAATTTAATAGAGCTGTAGTAGTAATATAATATTTATTATGAATATATTTTTGCCTAAAATACTACAGTCAATACAGTTAGTGTTGCTATAGTAAATTCACGATAAAGGTGGTTATGTATGAAAAGTCTGCTAATTTATGTCTGTGCATGTCACTGTTTTCTCAGCGTCAATGCGGTTTTGTCGGGCCGTTTGATGTTTGCTCACCGCGATGTTGGAACCAAAGAATTCTGCGCCGAATTCAAATGTTTCCGTGTCTCGCGCCGTTTTTCCTCACTGGTCCTGAGTGTGTGTTGGCCAACCGAAAAAACAAATTATTTGTGTCTGTCACGAGTCTATGATTTCGAGTCCGAGTCGAGTCGTAAATCAAATTATTATTATTATTTTTTTGTGAAATAAGTGCGACTCGAGTTTCCATCTCTGGACATTGACTAATATAAACGCATTGCTTTCTGTTAATGGTACAGTGTGTGGTAAGGACGTGCTCTGCCTATGGCAAGTATGTTTTCGAACAGTTCGTATCAGTCACAGTTGCACTAGTACATTCTGTCATTCCATGTCTTTATCATCTGTATAGCTGTGATCCAATCAGTGAATGTCATAACATTACTCCTGTTACATCAAGCATAACAAATTCTTCATTCACTAATATCTGAACATATCAGAGAGTATGTGCTTGATCTTGACTCTGTATCAGTTCAGGAAATGTGGCAAACTTGCTCATGGATTACTGCATACTGCATTCAAGAAATGAATTTGTCATAAGTTGAATTAAACACGGAAATGGAACAGACACCAACACCTGATTCCATTAAGAGGCTACAAAGGACTGTCATTTCATTCTCTTATTCATAATACTGTATATTTTTTTAACCAAGTGTGAAATATTGATTATAAAAAGAGCACATACATAATATCAAAGCCACCGCTGTGGCAACTCAGAAACCCTTATTCATGAATAACCAACACACCATGAACTACACCATTTGAACATTAAAAATAAAACAGATAAGTATGCCAGATAAAACCGATAAGATATTCTTGAAAATATCAAAAGAAGTACAATATATGGAACGCTCATGAATAATACACACTGTCATAAATTCAAAAGTAAATCGGGAGGACTGCTTAAATATCAGACAACAATGTGATTTCATCAAATATTCTTAGTGCATGGAATGGAAATGGAAAACACTTGCTCTGGCATGTGTTTTGACAGGTACAGGCCTGTAAATGGAGTATATGGGTGATGTATATTTCTCATCCCTAATCACATGCTCTTTGGTCTCTTAAATATTTTTCCTAAAAATGATTAATGGTTCTCTTAAAGGGAACTCTTCAACTTGCTCTGCACATGTACTGGCCATGCATCGTAATAATAATTTTCAGCGCAATGCACATTAAAGTATATTTCTGCTTATGTGAGCAAGCCATCAAATTAACTTCCGGTCTACTGGGAGAGTTCTCGGCACACTTCACTTTCTGAAAGAGATAGTGCTCTAAATGTTCATGCCTCCACTGCTTTGATTATTGGAATAATATAGGCAAAACTATGTACCCATATGACCCGACATCTGCCTGGACATTAATGACCTCTCAACATTTGACCTCGCATGCGCCTCAAACTGTTTAAACATCTGGACCAGTATCCTGTGAGTATTTTGACCAAAGTAAGTATCTAAAAATTTTGATCATGTTGAGACTACTCTCGGATGCTTGAAAGGGTCAAATAATGTCAAATAAATTAACTGTGACATTTACACTGTAGAATCTTATTAGTTGACCATACCTTGATATTTTTAAGGCAATCAGTTTGCAAGCTTTTTCTAAGTAAACATACTTATTTGGATAGTTCATGCCAAAATGAAAATTCTTTCATCATTTACTACCCTCATGCCATCCCAGATGTGTATGACTTTCTCTGCTGAACACAACGGTTTTTAGAAGAATATCTCAGCTCTGTAGGTCCATATAATGCAAGAGCATGGTGACCGGGACTTTGAAGCTCCAGTTATCACAGAGGAATCCATATGACTCATCAGAAGCGATATGATAGGTGTGGGTGAGAGACAGATCAATATGTATCAATATGTCATTTTTTTACTCTAAATCTACACTTTCACTTTCAGATGTGAAAGTGGAACTAAACGGGCACCACATGTGGGTTTCAGATGTAAAAGTGAAAGTTAAGATTGGATATTTAGAGTAAAAAAGGACTTAAATTTGTATCTATTTCTCACCCACATCTATCATATCAATTCTGAATATTTAGATTTAACCGCTGGAGTCATATGGATAACTTTTTATGTTTCAATTATGTGTTTTTTGGAGCTTCAGAGGCCTGATCACTATTCACTTGCATTGTAAGGACCAACAGAGTTGAGATATTCTTCTAAAAATCTTAATTTGTGTTCTTCAGAAAAAGAATGAGGGTGAGGAAATGATGAGTGAATTTTCATTTTTGGGTGAATTATCCTTTAATTATTTATGTACAGTTTGCTAGTTACAAGTACACTTTTTTATTATTATTATTTAAACAAAGTTACAGCTCATCGTATACAGTAAAAGGGCAATTTTGGCTGGACTCTAGATTAGCAATATGGCACATTGGATTTCCCTTAGTACTTTTTGTGCAATCATCTGCACTTGTAAAGTACAAATGAGTAGAGAATAATTATTTAAATTAAAGATCCTCCAAGTTCAACAGAGGTAACACTAATCACTAATGGTGACTTCACACAAATCACAGCTATAACAAAACAACAACAATAGTCATAAAAACTATATACTTGTATTTTTCCAAAAGTGCAAGGGTTTATGGGTATTCCACACAGCTGTAATTTTGTACTTGAAACCAAAATATAAAGAAAGTGTGTGTGTGTGTATGTGTGTATGTATATGTGTATATGTATATATGTATATGTATATATGTATATGTATATATATATATATATATATATATATATATATATGTGTGTGTGTGTGTGTGTGTGTGTGTGTGTGTGTGTGTGTGTGTGTGTGTGTGTGTGTGTGTGAGTATACAGGGATGGGGAGTAACGGAATACATGTAACGGGATTACGTATGTAAAATACTAAATATAAGTAGCCGTATTCCACTACAGTTACCATTTATGATTCCAAAATGTCACATTGCAAGTACTGTTTAATTAGGACCACTCTATTTTTTTTTTATTAATGACAACTTCAGGGTTTAGAGAGTAGCTACATCTTAATAAAACAAATTATTTTTTCTTCATTTTAGATAACTATTGGAGGCCTGTTTACAGTGTACCAAATACATGCATTTTTTGTATTATTCATATTAAATCCTTGTTTGCTTCACAGCAGCTAGATTGCTTTGAAGTGTGATATAATCTCCCAAATAAGAATCTGAGGAAGCGTTCATACTTCAATCTCTAAAATGTAATTTGTGACCAACGGTTCAAATGCCTCCAACTGGCAGTGTTGCAGAACCCTGCTGCGGCATCTGCAGTTGTCTGGGCTTGTCAGATTTTGACCCACATTCGCTTTCGCGGCTCAGAACCACAAACAGTGTTGTTGTCCAGTCGGGAGAGCGCAGTGCGCCTCTCTCTCATTCCAAAGCGACAGAACGCGTGTGCCCGAGGCGCGGGCGGGGGCGGGGGCGCGGGCTGACTGACGGGACTTTGACAGACAGACTGTGAAAGACGAGGCGAGGGAGGAGAGACGACCTCAGGCGAAACTTCAGGGGAAAAGCTGGCACTTTAAGACTTGAAACATTTCACTTAAATATAATGAGTTTCTAGCTCGGTGCCAGGCTGAGATGGATAAGAGACGCGTGTTTCTGCTGGACCTGAACTGCCTCATTAGAAACCAGCTAAACGTGTCAAAACGCACCAGGCACTAAGCGGACAGCCATCAAAATGACACGCTCCCCAGAAATCTGTGATGGATTCAAAATTCAGCTCGAAATGTGCCCACACATTTGTTCAGACGAGTGCGGTAGGCATTTGCCAGCTTCCAAAGTAAAAAAAAAAATACAAATAAATCTCAGTTAAACATGAATGATGAAACAAACACTTTGTGACACATTATGCACGTACTTTGTGGCGAGCAGCATGTTCTTTCGTGAGTGCAGCTCGTTGGGATCTGTGTGCTGTCTGTTCAGATATTCAGACACGGCCTTTGTGGGAAATTCAGTTTCACAAATGTAGCCAAAATCCCGAGCCAAATGAACAGCCTCCCCTGCAAACGAAAAGGATATAAATACAATACAGTAAAACAGGAATAGCTTCACATTTTCCCCTGAAACATTTTAAACTAAATACAGCTGCTGCGACTGAACTGAACTAGAGGGGGATATTAACCAAATGAAAATCGCACTGCAGCAACAATCAGGCTTTCAAAATAATTAGATAAAAATAGCAGCATTGCTTACAAAAATAATTTTAGCCCACGCTTCATGCATTTGTTATAGATTTGCACCGCCAAAGGAACACGATAAAAAAAATGTAATAAATTAAAATAAATACAAAATGTAAAAAAAAAATAAAATTCCAGTGTTCTCGCTCTTATAAATGTCCGATTATAGAGAAAGATAAACTCTCTAGGGCATGAAAATTAATATATTCTGATTTTAGTGTGTGTATAAAGCGACACTCGTAAGTCCTCAACATTTTAATGCTATATAAATAAATTGAATTATCCGGGATTTCCGCATTTAACATCTGAACAAATAATAGTATAATGGAATAATAATAATAATAATAATAATGTATCATTATAATTACCCACCAGCAGCTTTATATAATGGCCTTTAACCCCTGCAACGGGGGGTGGGGGGGGGGGGCATTTTCACTTTTTGGACAGTTCAACTTTGACCTTAAACAAAACTGAAAATTATAAATAACTATTTGGCCTCAAAATAAATGTAAATTTTACCCCAAATGCCATTCTTTCACTTTTTGGACAGTTCAACTTTGACCTTAAACAAAACTGAAAATTATAAATAACTATTTGGCCTCAAAATAAATGTAAATTTCAGGGATTTTACATAGGCTACATTTGTAACATTTAAAAAAATATTACAATTTAAATCAAATTGTTTCGAAATCAACCTTTAGACACCACACGCAAATATCTCATGAATCAGGGTAAATGTCCCGTGCATAGTCACAAACAGGTGTTTAGGAACGTATTGTGGTAGTTTTTGTTGCTCTTTGGTGTTTTGGGAGAAAATATAATCAATGGAGCCTTTAGTCCCATTGTGCCATATAGTTAAAGTGCTGGTATTCCGTTATACTGTATTTTATTGTTTCTTTGCTCCCTTGACGGGCCTTAAATCCCAACACCTTATGTTTTAAATCCAGGATATGGAGAATGAGTTAACAGGAGATTAAGAAGAAGAAGTTTTACCTTCAACCAGAGACGTCAGTAAAGTGACGTTCGCTGCTTTGCGTCGACCCGCGGGCAAATTTAAGCCGATTTTCTCCAGCTTTTCCCTCAGTGATCTACCTCCATTTTTCGACTTCGCTCTGATAAGAAAATAGACATATGCATTAGACGCTTGTTTTATGAAGGCTTGTCAATAAAACATTCAATGATTGGAAAACAGACTGAAGGTCCGCTGATTCGGCCAGTTTAAATCGACAAATGCATTCTTTAGGGCAGATTCAGAACATTTTATTGTTCATGCATCACATTTATAGCTTAAATGTCTTACAGGTTACTTCAGAACAGAACTGCAAGTAAAGGCAGATGTGGTCGGAGTTTTAGACTGAATATTAGATTTTCTTTTTTGAATGCATTGACCTCTGGTTTTGCTTATAATGTGGATTCTGGCGGGTATACAATTGCTCTCACCTCCGCAGAACCCCACCGAGCAGAGAGGCATTCAGGCACTCTGGCGGAGAGAGGCGCCGCTGGACCTCGCCAACCGTCACTTTATATTTGGATGTGGAGCTGAGAAGCGACAGGCGACCGGGCACCGAGCAGAAGACCTCGTTGGCGTTCACGGTGATCCCGCCGATAAGACCGTCTTTGTTCATCATGAGAGAAGCAACGCTCTTGTGTGGAACTGGAACTGTTCGAGAGGAACAGACATGCATATATTAATCTCTGTTCTAAAATATAGACCTACTCACATGGGAATGATTTGGATATTATGATTTAGCTGAGCACTTTGAACACTGTATGCTTTAAGAAGAAAAAGACGGAAAATGTATTAATACTGTGCAAAATTGCTATTACTATAAAATAATGTGCAAGGCAATATAAATAGCCATAGCCGGTGCAAATATTATGTAATTAGGCTATATATATTGGCAAATGAAAGAGCCGTGAGCGCGAGCCTTCGGCTGGTCCGGGTCACGCTGCACGTGTCCGGAGCTGCCAGCGCGTGCTCCTGTTGCTACAATGGAAAGAAAGACAGGATCGTTCATGGGTGCAAATTGTAAGAAAAGCCTGTAGTCTTTTGTTCTAATTGATAATCTTTCCCATGCA
This sequence comes from Moxostoma hubbsi, assembly GCA_032164185.1. NCBI lineage: Eukaryota > Metazoa > Chordata > Actinopteri > Cypriniformes > Catostomidae > Moxostoma > Moxostoma hubbsi. The sequence continues at coordinate 38,228,713 of JAVLUX010000031.1, forward strand.
TCTTTCCAGCTGTCTGTATCAAAATCTCTGTTTGCCCAATTTGTCCTTGTGACGTTTGTCATTTACATATAATTTTTTTTCGGCATTACATTTAGCCTACAAATGTTGTCAGGTAGCTACCTACATTTTTTATTTATCCAAACCAGTCTCATGAAAATTCGTACATATTATACGAGTTGGCTATTTGTATGATTGTTGTGTGTGACTGAAGCCAGTAATTGTTGTGTAATAGATGGAAACGATGTCCAGCGACGTCATTGGCTGTAATGAAAGTCGTACGAATTCATACAAGTGCAGTCATATCATACGAATTAACCAAATGTAGGAAAGTCGTATGAATCCATACGATTTCGCCGTGAGAGTGTGTAGTTTTCATCTTCTTTCCTGTCAGCTTTGCACTTGCAATGTGTTGTGAAAATAGTGACATCTCAGCACTATTTACTACGCACATATTATTATCGATTTATGATTGACACTCCTAATAACAGTATCCACCCATTTTTCAAATCTTACACCATCCCAGTAACTATGCACACGACGTCAAACGATGTCTCCTAATGGGGTAACGAGCGCTCGAGCCCGCGGAGACCTCTACAGGGGATAATAGAGAAAACGATCTGTAAACGAGCTCAGAAACCCATCCATCACAGCGGCCACTTAAAGGCCGTCTCCTCTGGGAGGCCAGTGTTCCGTTAACTAACTTACAGGCAAATGTCCCTCATAACGGACAAATATTAACACGAGCTCTACTGACTCAATAAAAGTCTTATCTGAGAGTAAATATGTCAAAACATCCGTAGAAAAACTAGCATTTGTGGTGAACTGTTGATTTTTCACGGTTATGTTTGCCCAACATAATTGTAAATGTGTACTAACGTTAAGATATCTCAAGGTAGGACAGGACATTATTAATAATGCAAATACATTAAATGAATCAATGCAAAAATAAATTCCTTGTTTTGATTACAGTTCGATCATCACAACCAATATGATAATACAGAAATGCAATGGCTTTCAGTTCCACTTGGGCTGGGCGTCAAACCTTTAGAGAATAAGCAGGTGACATCATTTGAATTTCAGATGAGGTTCAGCACATGCGTAATAGACGTGCTAAGGTGTGTTCACCTGAAATGACTTTTTGCTCCAAGTCCATAAAACAGAGATTCATATTAGCAGCCCGTGTTCCAAAACGACGCGTTAATGAACAAACTAAATTTGCGCAACTTTTTCGCACAATAATGTAATGTTCTCGTTTACCTTTTTTAATGACTGACTGATCCAGGATGTTCATCCCGTTGTTTGCATCCTCCAAAGCCTAAAAATCACAGAATGGTGCAAAAACATTTAAAATGCTGTAAAACTTTGTAGAAATCTTACAACCGAAAAATACGTTGCATACTCTTCTTTTTAATTCAGTTAAATATCAATGGATCCAACTTTGACAATTCGAAAATGAACCAAAATAGTGAACATCGGTAGTTTAAAAGTGTTTTTATTAAACGTATTAAGCTTTGACAAACAAATCGTGCATGCAGAATTATAATTTACCATTTAATTTTCCTGAATGATTTTTCTTCATGGGCTTGCTTAGTAAAGAAAGGTGAAACCAGATAATAACCTGGATTTAATTGGGACCATAATCACCATATTCATTATAGACTCCACCACATGTTTGTTAAAAATATAAATCAATAGAGAAATTCTTGTTTGTGTTTATATCCTGCTGAATAATGTGTCAGTTTAAGAAGCGAGGCAGAGGCTCATTGTCCAGTCAACTGAACTGGGACAGGCCTCTGTTTAAAATGTACATTACGCAGTAATGTGTCCATTGACAAATTAGACGTGATGTGTGCAGAGATATATTGATCAAAAACAGATGCTTACAAATGTGAACTGTTCAGATTTGATGGAAAGTTTTCGTTTCGACACTTTTTAGAATGTACTATAGTCCAATGAAATTTGGACATATTGATCATCTTCGACGTATAGGCCTCAGTGTAATCATTTCAAATGTTATTTATTTATGACTTTAAAATACAGTCTCAAAATGTGATTACCGCAACATCTAATTATTGCCTTGGCTGTTGCTCCTTAGTAATGATCTCTACAACAAAAAAAGGTCGTTTGAATTCTGTTCCTGGAAAGTATTAAGATTAAAATCCGTCAAAATGTTTCTAATGTGTCACAAAAAATGTGGCTCTACTCCAACAAAACAAAAATAAAATTGTTCTGGTTATTTTAATTGCAAGTTTTAATGGCGGCAACAACATTAACAATAAGAAACCCTCTACGTTTGTTATTCCACATATTTTGTGTAATCTAAAATATGATTGTGTTTTATCCCAAAATATGGGTCACTACCCATGCAACAAATAAAACAACTCTTAACCGACCTGTATATCCTCCATTCCGTGCGCAAGGCCATGCAAGGACAGACCGTCTCCCATCCCCGCCTCAAGCCCATGGTGTGAGTGGAGCAGCACGTCCGGTCGGCGCATGGTCGAGTAGTCCCGCCGGGGGTCCAAACCGGAGAGCTGCGGTAAAGAAGCTCTAGGCTGCGGCAGTAAAGCTCCGCTCTCCGTGCCATGCACATCCTGCCGCTGACGGGAGCCCCATGGGTGCTGTTGTGGCTGGTGAAGGGCGTTCAGAGAGTACGGATCACTGACGTGTGAGTACGGGTCCTGACTCTGGTGATATGGGAGCGGCTGGTACGGCGGGGGAAAGTACGGCGGTTGGAAGTCCGAGGAAGGTGTGTGAGAGAGTGGTGGAGCGCTGGAATACGGACCCTGAGAGACCGAGCCCAGCTGGGACAGTCTGGAACTGTGGCTCGGTACACCGTCATGGCGGTCCTTAGAATGGGAAAAAGATTATTAATACACGATTACAAACGACCCAATGCAAAGATTTGTTTCAATCTTCTTAGAATTTGAATGCCTGGCTACTGGAAAGGATCTTACAATATCGAAAGCATATTTTGAGGTCAACGACCAAATATAATCGTCCGCAATGATCCCAAAGATGCGTTCATGACCATTTAAATATATTCAAACGGATACACTTGTACATAAGTCCTTAATAAAACCCCAAAGCAATATAGAGCAGACTGTATACTATAATTACACAAAACGTCTCCATGTTAAATCTAAAACACAAGCGTAAATTGGTTTAAAGTTACCGAGCTTCAATAGGCTACTAGAACCAATTCAAGAACCAATCCCAATTTCCTACATTTTGTCTGGTTGTATTTTACCAAGTAGCCTAGTAGATACAAGAAAGTAGGCTATTTTATTCTCCAAGCACAGACTCACCGTGGAGGAATACGTGTGTACTAACATCTGGGCAGAAAAACACGCGAGGTCGGTCGTGGAGAGAAGATCGACGCAACAACACGACACAAACTCGCCTGAACAAAGCTCCTCTCTCAACTCCTCATGACCGCACGGAGCAAAACTTCTGATTTAATCTCAAATGACTCTTTTACAGAACACTTCTCGATTTCGTTCTTCCTAATCCGCCGCTCTGATCCAGAGTGTGATGCTCCGTCCGCGCGCTTCGCTACACCTCCTCAGAATAATTGTTATTCATGACTCCTCTAATATTGCGGGAATACTTAAAGCAGTGGGGAGCGGCGGAGCGTGAAGGAGCTGCTGCTGTAAGTGACGTCCATTCAGGAGGAGGAAACTCTCGTGCTCTGTTTTATTCCCCTCTCTGTTTGTGGTCCAACGTTCAAGGGTCTAGACCTCTTTCTTTAGCTATTGTTGCCTTTTATGTTATTGTTGTGTGTGGAGACCGAGTCAATTTATCTCCATCTAGAGCAAACTAATCGGCGGAATCAGCTGCTTTAAAGGGCAGATGGGACTGAGGCCTCATTCACAACCACTATATTCACCATGTCCTCTCACTTTTCCAAAAACCATTATAACCACTATACTTGCACTAAACAAAATTAAACATTCCGTCACAGGCGGAAAAACAGACACTAAAAGTCCTTAATCGGTTTGCGTGTTTAAATTCTGCGTCATTTTGCAGAGGTAGAAAATCTAGAATTACTCACCATATAACTATCATAGATACTCAGACTGTCCTCTTATACTCGCCATCACACTATAAACTTTCACATCAAAACACATGCGTTTAAGCAGCCCTTGTTTTTTGATACACACAACATGCGTACAATCCTATTATACTCAAACACTTTGATTATATTTATGGTTGTTTAAGGTGGCCCTAATAAATTAATTAAAAACAGGGTGAAGCTATAAAGGTAAAATCTGATAGCTAAATAATTAAATGCATTTTAGATGATGAAACCGTTTCTACCGGCAGTAATGAAACTGGGCGACAGTTTAAAGTCCTTCACTAATGTGCCCCATTAAATAGCTCCTATAATGGGCGATTTCACGGGCTGGGGTCGAAGCGTTTAATTACACGCGTGACGGTGAGTGTGAGAGAAAAGCCATGTGTGACTCTCTGGGTCGGCATCCCGCGAGGCTTTTCCAAAAACCACCATAAGTATATCCCACGAGCTCGAACTCATTCAGGGAAATCCACGGGACTTCCACGCGTGACAGTTGCACCCTCTCCTCCTGATTCTCGGGATGCCAGAATGCGATTGTTTCTCTTATTAGTAAATCAGAAGGGTCTCATTAAAATTAAAAACAAGCTCTATGAGTTTTCCTTACGGATTTTCCAGTTTATCTTTGCTTTGATTTGATGGCAAGTCTCTTACACTCTTAAAAATTACCAACGGCATGCCTTAATAATTTTTTTATTTATTTATTTTTTTTTATTTTTTTTTTAATTTTATAAACTTGCAACAAAAATAAAGTGTGGCAACACGTACAGTTTTTTTTCAGTGTTCACAGCTTTCATAATATAATATGACTAAGTTATTAAATTACACATGGGACGAAATAAATAAATGGAAATAAGTGGAAAATCATATTTAAAGGATAACTCCCACCGGAAGTCTGCACTTTTAAGAAGCCAATGAGATATATATATATATATATGAATCAAAAACTACTTAAAAACGGAAGATACAAACTTTGAATATTACAAAATAATTTTCAAATAATATTTTTTTTTTTTCAATTGAGATACTAATAACGAATATCATCAATTCGTTACAATAACCAGCATAGGCTACACCTTATATAAAATACAATTTAAAAAAATAAAATAATAAAAATAGCCTATAGAGAGGCCAAATGAAACTTATTTTGTTGTTGTTACAGAAATCATACAATGCAAAAACACTGAATGCAGTGTGACTCGTCGTTACCTCATATATATCTTCATACTTGACATTTTCCACCAGTTTCCACAGCATGTTCGCGCGCTGATCCCTGTGTAACGAGTGCATTCATGTGAAGAGTGAAGATCTCATCTCTCTCTCTCTCTCTCTCTCTCCCTCTCTCTCTCTCTCTCTCTCTCTCTCACACACACACACACACTCTCACTGTAAAAGTAAAGCTCATAGAATAATCCGTGATTCCTTTTACTGTGTGTGTGTGTGTGTGTGTGTGTGCGCGCGCGCGTGCGTGTGTGCTGTAACGCGTTGATTTAGTGTATTCCTTATGTTAAGTGTGTTGACTTTGGGTTGAATGTAAACCTGCTGCGGGGGGATTAGCTGATACTTCCGCGTTCACGAGCTCCATCAACTACAGATGAAGTGAACGTTTAGCAAAGGCAGTCAGCTATTTTACAGAATTTAAAGGAAACCGATGTGCTAAAAGTACTAAACTTAACATGAATTAATGTATAGCTCGTGTCAAAAACCATTCACAAACGTTTTATGAGGATTTATCCATTTGCAAACCGTCGTATAGAGTTTGCCAACCGATCATTTCGTTTTTTTAAACTTTTTATTCACTAAAAATGTAAATAAAAGATTGACATTTGTTGGTCCATTTTATGATCTGCTTCAAGCAGACCTTATCTCAAAGGCAAAGGAGCGGTGGCAAATGATCCTCGAATGGCTTTAAAGATGCTTCAGTGATGATACGTTGAGGTAGTCCAGTGCGCCATCTGCTGGTCATTGACAAACACACACTTGATGCTGAAAAGTGTTGAAGGTTTTGACAGGGTTTACAATCAGCAGAGCAGTGAGCGTTCTTTTACATCAGCAACAGGCAGAAAGAGTTTCTTGCGTTTTTATCGTCCTCCAGAGACTGAAACTTTTTGTGCACGGTCAATCAGTTTTCGTTCATCATTTCAACATGATACTGCGACACAGCGCACTGTTTCTGACATTTCCGACACAAACTATAACAGGGGTTTTCAATATTTCAGGTCATGCGCTCACCTCCGTTTGTCTTGAATTCAATTGAGAAAGAAATGCGTCCTAACACCCTTGACAAACTACGTGGCATGCTATTTAAATTATATAAGGGACAGTGAAGCCTACAGCATGTCCAGGTCTAAGGGATCTAGTACCTGCATGCCCTGATGTACAGTCTACTGGTTGGTATAGCAAAATAAACCTTTGCATGCCCTGCAATAACAACCGGCAGACTGTACATTATCCATCTTATTACATAAATACGTCAATTGACATACAATATTTATTTTTAGTTAAATTATTGAATTATATGAGAGGAAAGAAATCGTTGTTGGCATTTATTTTGTGAAAATTACCATCTGACTCATTATCCAGCTTATTACACAACTGCTTGCCAAATAAATACAAAAATGGACATGAAGCAGACTGATGTGTCTTAAACCCCAGATGTGCCATTGTTATTCTGAAATATCAGACCACCCCATGGCGCCATTGACCAATCAGTATCGAGACCTGTAGAGTTACTAAAGTTATGCATGCTGTATGCACACAGATACATACAATAAACATATTCAGTGTGACAGTTGTGCCTGCATTTGAGATAACACTGTGCCATCCTTCAGGAAAGGAATCGAAATGAATCTCTTTGGTGAACCGATTCAAAAGGCTCAAATCAAAGGGATGAATCAAAGTCCCCATCATCTCCAAGGAACCTTTTCGCTATTGTTAGGTTTACAAATGACCACCAGCAAACACATTTCCCATGCTGGGCCTTATAACATGAACATGTGAAGAAATGTGTCCATTTTAAATCCATTCATTATTCCCTTGAATTAAATAGAATTAACCAACACACAAATCTGTTTCATGAATAAGGCCCCAATGTCCGTATGTGACCGAGAAACACTGACTTTAAAAAGAAAATATGAGGACACAAGATTGTGTGCTGAGATCACAATCTTGTTCTGCCCTCGAGCAAGACATTTTAGGCCTGGTTGCCTCAGGGAGACGATCCCTGTGTTGTACCTTTAGTCACTTGTATGAGAACTATCCACTACATAGCAAGCAAGTTACATTTGGAGAAATTAGACTGAAATATATTTCTAATGAAAATTTGAACCTCAAGTATAAATGCATGATAATAACTTGCCCAGAATCATCAAGCAAACAACTTTAATGCATTTTAAAAAATCTCAGTGTTATTATTTAAAAGGTACACAAGCTAACAAGCACACAGGCCCTACTATTAAATGCACATTGCTTATAAAAATCAAAAATAGGATTTTCTCCTATTTGATGGATATACATATTTAACGAGTTTGTGCATTTTTTCCTAATTGTCAATTCTATCATTTGCATGATTGCAATGAAACCATAGCAAGGGATCAAATATACTACACCTCTGTCTTGTATACTCTGAAGTCTTGTAAACGTGTACTGTGTCATATTTCTGTCCATGACATTGTGAGACAAACTGAGCATGACCCAGTTTCAGAAGCGCTCTAAGTTGTTGGCCATTAAGATGCTGCTTGACGTATGGATGAGTGAAAATAATCTCCAATTAAAGTTTCAGCAGCCCTGCTGCCACAGAGAAACCGACAGACCCTCACACATACACACACACCCACTCTGGGCATGTCTAGAGGCCATGACAGATGTCGAAACAGTTTGAGAGAAAGTAGGCTCATTCTGCACACACTTTGATTTGAATTCAACATCATCACACATGAAAATTCTCACAGAGCACAAAACGAATACAAAAACACACAAGCACGCGCCATTTCCCAACACTGATGAAATATCTGAGAAATAAAATGATGAGAATTATTTTCGATAATGAAACTAGTAAAAATGTGCTTTTGTCATAAGTGTGCACGTGCACACCTAGTGCAAAACGACAGAAGTCAACTCTTGTATTCACATTATATTTCATATATATCAACACACAGTATATTTAGTTTTCAATGGTATCAGCCAGGAGTATAATCAGTCGAGTGTATTTAAAGTAAGCCAACAAAATGTCATTTCTCATTGCGCTGATTTGCTTGCTTGAAGTCTGTGGATGAACTCAGCCATTCCGTTGTCATTATCCAAACTGGCCACAAGAGGGCGCTCGAGTAACACGATAAAGATGCCATGATAAACGAAGCCTGGATGCTTTAGAGCAGATTCTTTCAAATTATATTATGTAGGGTGACCTTTATGAACAATAACTTTCATACAAACACTTTTATATCGCTCTTTAAAAGTTCTGACGGTGGGGTGGGGAAGTCTTCCGTTTCAACTCAAGATTGTTTATCGTGAAGTGGTCGAAAACATTTATCGCTACAGGTTGTAGGTTAACTTCGGCACCACTTTGTTTCTACTTAATATGTTAGGCCGCAATTAAACGAAACTTCTCAATTTTAGTGGGTTGATTTATATTTACAGCGTGGACACAAAATTGTCCACAAAACTCTGACAAAACCTCCCTTGCCCACATCCGGAATAGTCCTCAATAGGAAAAACAATGAATAAATACATGTTTTTCTGTGAGGGGGTGGGGTAAGGTTAGCTACAGCTTACCTTGACATTAGTTTTAAGTAATTATAATTGGCTTTAAGATGTCTTGATATGTCCTTTCTGGAAGCGATACTTTTATAGACCCACAACAGCTAAACACAAACATAGACATTTGCATATACAAAGATGTGGCAGATCATTTATCTGATTGAATTAATACCATTTATCCTCTCATACTTGTGCGGTTGAGAACTATTTACTCTCAGAATTGGCGTGTTTCCTTCTAAACAGATTGTCAATTGATTATTTATGAGCCGTCGCGGCTTCCGTAGCTGTATATAAATGAGGACTTTTCATTTGCATTTTTATCTCTTGAACTTGTAATTACTCACTGCGTGAACTAGGAACTTTATTAAACTTCACATATAAATTACAACTTCCCAAACTTAGAGAAACACACACTCGTGATCAATACACGCACTAATTACGCTTAAAAGTTGTTTGGGTTTTCGTAAGAAAGTCAGATTTGGAGGATATGTTCGTTAAGTTTGACTTGCAGCCGCTGAATATTGAAATGTTCTTCCTACTGAGATCAGACAGCTGTTTCCTCAGAAATGTGAATATGAATTTGAATCGCTTTTATCTTGTGAAATGCTTCGGGTCGATCTGTCAGTCGGTGAATTGACTTTGCAAAGCCCTGCTGTTGCAACATCATGTTGGTCTTTCTCCACTGTTATTGATCAGTGGTATTTGGGTGCTTATGTATCCAACATGAAGATGAAAACAAACTTAATATTTTCTAAATTGAATCTAAAATGCATCCCATATGCCAACCCACTGTAGTGAAAACTATATTTAGCCTAATCTGTAGTGCCTACAGATGTAGTGCCTATAGATGTGGAATTAAAGCGGTTTTTCTCAATGTTTGATGTGGAATGAATCTATGGAAAACATTGTAAAACCAGTGTATGATTATAAAACACCTGAACCAGATAATCAAGTTCTTTAGGCTCATTGAACTTTGCTAAAGTCATTTTACAGGCAGAACTTAGAGAATAGAAGCATGTGAATATTATTGGTTAATGGATGTGATTGATTAACATTAAGCAGTGTCAAATCAATAAATATATCAAAGCAAATGCACAAAAAAAAAACCCACATTAATTCAAGCACAGCCAGGTGAATTAATATAAGACTTTGAGCAATATGATTTATTGAACAGCAGTACTTTGCATGTAGGGTTATTTCATATATGTAGTTCAAAGCCTACAAGAAAAGATTGAATTCATATATTTATATATAACTTCTTTACAAATGCAGCCAAGATTTTGTGTTCTGGAACAACGCTGGGGAATGTCAGTTTTAGTGTACAAAGTTCAACATGCACAATATACAGTAACTAACGGCAACTGGGAAAGTTGCCTGTAATAATGTACAGTTCCAAACAGACCCAAAATTAGGCCTTGCCAGAAATGGAATGTGAATCTTTTAATAAAAGATATTACCATTTTTAAAGTCATTATTTAAACTAATTACATACAGAAAAACCTTAAGCAAAATAACCTTTTCAATAACTTATAAAAGAATGAAGATTACTTGCGTTTTGCCAAGTTTTGGGCAGTGAGAATGATGTGACTGTTTTTTACATACCAACAGACTTCCGTATGGGGAAAGCTGAGGTCATAGGAAGTTATGCCAGTTTTATAAATAAACAAATATGGAATAAAAACCCTCGGAGCCACGCCCCCTCGAAGCCACGCCCTGAACAAGGCCCGCCCATCAGTGCTTCGATCAGGAAGTGGGAAAGTGGCCATTCCTGCCTCAGGAGGAGAGTCAGAGTCATTCTATTTTCTCAATTTTACCATCTTTCATTGGTGCCTCTGTGGTTTTGCGGAGTGTTTTGTCAGAGTTGGAGTTCATCTGGCTGGTGTCAGGTGTTCCTGTGCTCTTATTGGCTGAATGTTTCTCCAGGTAATTAAGCATTTCACTGAGAATCGTTTGAAAGGTGCTGAGGGCCGCGCAAATCGCTGGTGTACCGAATCCATGTGTGATCAGACTAAAACAGATAACAGAAAATCACTATCAATCACTAGTTGAATATATACACACAAGTGTACTTTATTTGAATGGTGTGTTTATACCTGAAGTGTGTTAGATGTCTCTGAATATCCAAGTCCAGAATAGGTGTTGGTCTAGAGGAACCGAGCGGAGATCGATCCTGACTTAACAAATCCTGAAATTCCTTACAGATCTGCCTGTAGAGCCAGATAAAACCCCAATTACAGGGAGAAATCTTTCAAACAAAATGAAATACTGCAGTCGGATTTGGTCTCATAACTGCTTAACTGGCATTACTCATAATTCATGCATAAAGGAGATGTTAATGAGATCTTAATTCTCTGCAAACACATGTATTTTCATACAATCCTCCATAATAAAGACTTTTCCAATATTTAATTCATAAAGTTGCAGTTTTGCATCTGTTTATTAGCTGAGATGTATTTTTAGGAGTTGTATGCAGACAGATTGCATTAAAGCAGTACTGCAATACTCTATGTTAGGTATTGGTGATCTGTATTGTTCTTTATATTTGACGAAATAGTTGTTTTCTTACTTGGTGGCCAGCACCATTTTCTTGCGTGTGTTCTGTTCCTTTGGTTCCGTGTGCTGGCGAGCGAGGTGCTCCCCGACCGCTTTGGTTGGAAACTCCGTCTCACAGGTGTAACCAAAGTCCCGAGCCAGGTGTAATGCTTCACCTGAACGCACATAAACACAGAGGAGAGAGGATGAGTGCTAAATGAAGCAGTAAAATCGTTTCTAAACTGCATAAAAAAAGGTGTTGCATCATCAGTCTGACACTTTATTCACCTCAGACTCATTAACCATCTTTTTCAAACCTCATATATATCCTCAAATTCTGATTTCCACTGAGCAAAGATTCCTCCTGCAGACCAACCCTCTAAATATGTGAAGGTATGGAGCAGTAGAGATGATTATTAATCTTGTTTTTTACGCTTAAAACTCATTTAAAATGTTTTACTTCATGAGAAGCAAGCGTTCAGTCTCTAAACAAATATGAAGAAAGTAAATGCATCAATATTAGGTATTTCTGATCAACTATTTCTCAGATTTCAAGGCAAAGGATCTGGTGAATTGCAAAAAAAAAAAAAAAAATGCATTTAAAAATGGGCATTATTAAAAAAAATTATAATGAAAATGTGAGTAAACAGTTAAATTCAGGTGTAAACATCAAGCAGGGTCAAAATGCCACAGAAAGCGAGAGAAATGCCAATGAAATTCAATAAATAATTCCTTTTGTGTTTTATTTGGGACATCTGATAAATTTCTTAATATTCTATTTTAGGCCTATATATACATACTAATTACAAGCTATAATATAGTATAAATACATACTATTTAAACTAGAAGATCTAATTGTTCAGATTGAAAAGTTATGCTAATAAATTGATTAAATTAAAGTGTTTGACATAAAAGGATGTCACACACAAGTTTTATATGATGTCATGATAATCAAACAGAAAAGTTAAATTCCGACACTGATATTAATGATTTTATATTATGGTAAAGAAAATATGCAAAGACAAAGTTCCCAATTTTATTTGTGACAGCTAATCCTTTTTGTACCAATCTAAGAGTTAAAAATGCTTCCTTACAAACAACTTCAAACAAATCAAATCATTCTAAAAATGACAATCATTGTCATAATCCATCAAATCAATCAACGTTCCAATAAACTCAGCATTCCATGTCAGAAAGAAATTCATCCGCTCCTTAAAAAACTGACATGATGTTCCATGATGTTCAAATAGTGTTCTCATTAAAAAGCCCAATTCACAACCGAGCCCGTATTTCCAAAAGCACCCAGTAAACCTCAAATGATTCCTTACCTTCCACTAAAGAGGTCAGCAATGTGACGTTTGCCGCTTTCCTTCTGCCTGCTGGGAGATTGAGTCCCAACCGGTCCAGTTTCTCCCTGAGGCAGCGACCGCCATTCTTTGACTTGGCCCTGAACCACACAGATGGAGAAAGAACATCAACAACATGCTTACACATATGCAACTCATCATTCACATTTTAGTGGCACTTTTAGTAACCACGCACCCTTCACATCTGGCACAAAATAACGCCTTTTGGGGAAAAATTAAAGCTTAAAGCATTTTTACATTTATTATGAAGTCTAAATATTCTAATACGCATCACTTTTGATACGTTTACGCCTCCGTTACCGCATGCTTTGAAAAATTATGATGATAGGACGCAAGAAATGGGGGGTTTTAAATTTAGTGTGGATTTGGCCTAAATGAGCACATGAGGACCGTCGCTTCGTGACGACTAAATTGAGCAAAGTTGATCAATTAATACATACATTTAAGAGCAAACAGCATCACAATCCAACACTTTTAACCTCATTTTGGGGAATATTTTCTCATTCAGAAATTATAAACACTACCAATCATACATAATGAGATACTACCAATAAAGGGTAATCAAATATTTATCGATCAGTATTTTATCAGAACAGAGTGTCAACCTGATTTGTAGCATTTTCTGGTGATCTTGTATCTCTATAGGCGTTAATGAACTTGTGCATCACTATGATGGGCTGTCCTGTGTATATAAATTGAGTGTGTGTGTGTGTTTGTGTGTTTCTCCTCGTCACTGGCCTCATTTCTGCTCTCCAGTTTCCCTCATCAATAATGGAACCTCAGCTCCACTGTTCTCATTCGCCCACTCTCCATCTCTCCCTCTCTCATCCATCCACATTCCCTTCTTTATCTCTGGATTAAGTGTCCAGGACTCCAAGTCTCTTTCCTCTTTTCTGTTGCTTTCAGGTATAATTTTGTTTCACCAATGAATTAAATTGAAAGGCTATAACAATTTTAGCAAAATTTGAAAGCCACGTGACTAATGGCCGCTAAATATGAGCCAACAACTTCTGTTAATTCTTGAGGACATGGATTCAGAATTGGAGTGTGATGCAACCATATAATAAAGCAATAAGTATCACAAAATTCCAAGCTCTGTCAATGTGCATTATTTTACTATAACTGAGCTTCAGGTGTGTCAAACGTGTGTCCTTTACCTTCTTAATATCCCACCCAGTAGTGAGGCATTGAGACATTCTGGAGGAGAAAGGCGACGTTTGACTTCAGCGATTGTGACTTTGTACTTTGAGGTAGAACTGAGTAGAGAAAGTCTTCCTGGTACAGAGCAGAACAGGTCTGTAGGATTCACTACACACGTGCCACCTGTACACAACAACAAACGCACAACACATTATACCTGTGGATATGACCAGTTGTGTGGTTTGCCTCTTTTACTTTAAATGTTTTTATTTGATAGGCCTACAGAGAATTTTTTACCAAATATTAAAGGAATATTCTGGGTTTAAAGCAAGTTAAGATCAATCGACAGCATTTGTGGCATAACGTTGATAACCATAATATATTTTTTTTCGACTCATCCCTCATTTTCTTAAAAAAAAAGAAAAAAAAAAAAGAGCAAAAATCCAGGTTACAGTGAGGCACTTACAATGGAAGTGAATGGGGCCGATTTTTGGAGGGTTTAAAGGCAGAAATGTGAAGCTTATAATTTTATAAATGCACTCAAAGTAATTTTTCTGTTAAAACTTGTATATGATCATGTGATTTAAATCATCATTTTTGTGGTTGTTTTAGGACTTTGGGTTTACTGTTTTTTGTCTTGCCAACAAAGTTGTAATATTAGACATAACTTTACACAGAGAACAACTTTCTCACACTAAAATTGTGTAAAAACGCATAATGTTTTCTGTCTTGTTGCTATACTTTTGAAACAGTGAGTTTTTAAACGTTTACCCACTGGCCACTTTCATTTCCATTGTATGTAACACACTGTAACCCAGATATAGCTTTTTTTGTTGTTGTATTGATCCAGTAATATTCTAATATAAAAGGCCCATCAAGATAAGACACTGCAGGGGCCACAGATTAAATAGTTGTATATGAATAAATGTGTTTTGCAAAGTACCTGCACATCTAATTTTAGATTAAATATAGGCAATGTTCATTTATGCCGCTTTTTATGTCAAAACCATGTGTGGTTAGATTATAAAATGGCTCAGCTAGTCTATTTAACTATGTCTATGTATATATATGTGTGTGTGTGTGTGTGTGTACTTATATGTGAAATTGAATGCCAGTATGTGAGTGTGTGTGTTCCTAAAGGAGTATTCTGGTTACTGCCTCTAACCTGCTCCTCATCAGTCACCCTAAAGCGCTCTGACAAACCCAAGATCTCTGCTAGCATGAAAGTTCACTTCACAATAATTACACTTAAAATGTTTTGGTTCAAAGTGGTATGCATTTTATGTTGCCATGGCCAATTGAAAAAGAGCTATTGCTGGTAGTCTGGTCTCGCGCGCCGGGCCCAGAGGCGATAGCGGGTATTTAAGCGCGAGGGAAAGTACCCCGAGGCAGCACACCAGCGATCATAAAGCGAATCAAGCGTTTTTTTGCGAGTTTGCCACGAAAATTAAAGGGAAAAAAGACATAGGCCAAATGCCATTCTGTTTCAGCTGTAGTGGCGGTGTGTTTACGGCGCGCGCACCACCCAGCAATAACACGAGCGCTTGAGCGAGCGCGCACACAGAGAGGGAGACGCAATTACACACACAGTGCGCGCGGGCATGAGTGAGTGTGTAAAGGCGGGGTGTAGCTTGATCAAATTCCTGAAAGCTAAGAGGGATAATCATGATTAAAACACAGACGACTTTTCTAAGTAGGATCCTCGTTTCTTGAGTGATTTCTTTTGAAAAAGGTTATCTGAATATTCAACGAAGCCAAAGCTCTGCAGTCAGTGTGAACAACATTAATATGATCTCTACTGAATTTGGAGCCGCGTGGCATTAGCATATCAAAGCGTCGCCCGAGGCGCGAGAAGCTATCGATACATGAGCGCGAGGTAAAGCAATGATTATTGGTTGTGATGGTTGGAGCGGCGGAGCTCGCGGCTAAATCCTACACACCATTAACTGGATGTGATGGCGAGCCCAACACCTAGACTGAGTTTATAAAAAATTAAGCGCCAAAGACACCGTTCGCTTTATGGCAAACTCCACATGTGTGTCGATCCACTTCTGCTTTGAAGATACAAAGATACGACTGATATTAAGAAAATATTAAGAAATGTTCTCCGTGTGGAACACGATTCAGATCATCCTCACAAGACGCGTGATTTTACCAAATATTGCGCAAGACAGCATACAGAAATTCTTCAGAGATATTGAACACCCCGGTGGAAAATTACCTTGAGATATGTATGTTTTAAAAGGCCTTGAACTTCAGAAAAATATACAGTTATTTAATTATGCGTTTTCAGACTAATTAATTCATCCAGCCGCAAAGACAGGACAAACATTAATTTAAATAAAAGATCAAGACCCTTTACGACAAGTAAAAACACAACAACAATATAACGTCATGCACGTGCAAGTTGCGTTTATAAAATCGAAATAATTTTTAAATATAAGCCTAATTCTAGTATGTAACAGAATGTGAATTGGAACCGGTTTGCTTGAGGAAATGATCGAATAATAAAAACAAACGGTGTTATTTCTGAATTTGTAATAATGTAATTTCTGCAATTGTAAATATGTAAATACATTGTGTATTGTATCGTGTATTCAATATTATTAATATACAAATTAATTGCCGGTGCTGAAACGTTTTGTATTTATTTGTTCGATAGTATTTAATTTTTATTTTTGTAACAATTACTAATAATTACTATAATAATAATTACAGTAACAGTAATTCATGCATTAGGCCTGTTGATTGCTTTTTGTTACTAAAGAAAACATTTTAGGCAAAATTCTGTATTATTATTATATATATATATATATATATATATATATATATATATATATATATATATATATATATTGCCATTTCCATTTTTATTGGATTCTTGTTCTTGACATTTTTTATTGAAAATGCTTTCGTTCGATGAATTTAATGTTCTTCAGCCATAACTAAAATTGCAGGTATCTGGCAGGTCCCTGGAAAGCAGTATCTATTAAAACATAAATAAGTCAATATTGTATTTTACATAATAATGGTCCAAAAAGGCACAGTTAAAGGGTAAGAATATTTAGAATAGACGTGTGTGTGTATGTGTGTGTGTGTGTGATCTTACCTCTCCGGATAACTCCGCCTTGTCCATTTAAAACGAGCCCGCATTGCGCGTCTACAGATCCCTACACACACACACACACACACACAAACACAAACTTCATAATTAGTAATGCATCTTATACATAGAGATCAAATTTGTATTTGACTAGGCATATAGGCCTACGACATATTAAAATGACCACGTGTCTTGCTTACAGGAAATTAATGAATTCAGTTGCTGTTATATACAGAACCTGTTACATTATGATGTCAGCCCAACAGATTATTTTACTCTCGTTTATCAGTGATGTCATCAGCCAAATGAACACTGAATTGTATCAAAAGAAAAGAGTTAATCCGTCTCACAAGCCACGACCGGTCTGGAGGCCAGATCAGACACACAACACACAAACACAAAACACGCATTCACATACACTCAGACACACACACACACACACACACACACACAAAAAGAGCACATGATTCACCCACACACGCTCACATCCACACTGACACCACACTGGCGTGCTCTTGTGACCCTTTAACAAACTCCTGCTCTATTTTTATTTTCCACCCGCAGTTAAAGTGATTATAAAATCAATACAAAAACCCGTCGGATCAGGCATAAATTACGCGCGTGTGTGTTAAAGGTGCGGCAGCATCTATTGTTCTGCGTGCCAAATCTGTTTAGCGGCTCAAAGATGCGCTTGTGCGCACGAGACTGCCCGCATCTGTTCCGCAGCCTTTACCGAGCGCACGGTTTCATTCAGCCCCAAAGAAAGGTCCAAACCTTTTCACGAGACGTATGTGTTTCTTTCTTACCCTCTCCCTCTCTCTCTGTGTGTGTGTGTTTTCCTATGGGCCTTTTAGTGTGCGCGTGCAGACTGAACAAGCACCGCATTTCAGTTCACAAACTCCATATTTCCGCCTAAACTTCTACAGCTATTCATAACAATTCATAAAAAAAAGTAAATAGACTTCTTATTTTAATATTGCATCAATGATAAAACACCTTTAACGCAGTTTTACAAACAGTGTGTGTTTTCTGACCATTTAAACGGTTGAAATTAATTAAAATAATAAAGGCTATTTCTATAACGTGCACGTTGTTATTTGGACACATTGTCTGAATATGCCCTGCAAAAACGTGATGGGCAACCTCAAATTAATTACGCTACTATTATTTGTATTATTATCAGTCAACGCAATAAAAACAGAGGAAATGCACATTTCCTTCACATATTTTATATTCGTTTTGTATTTCGTTCTATGATCTAATCTTTTCCATAATCAAATTCGTTTGTATTAATTCTGTGAATTGAATTACGTTGACTTTATCATTTAAACAATCAATGTATTATTAAGTTAAATTCTAAAATATCACGTTGTCTATAAATACACTATTCTCAAATACATTTTTATTTATTTTTACCTATAAATTATTTTTTTTTCTTTTCTTTTTTTGTAAGTCGGGTTGCATCGCAGCGTAGCCTAAATATTTTTGTATAAATAATGGATCATTATAATTATTTTCATTTTAGCATTTTTTTGACACACCAGTTAAACTTGAGCTGTTTCAGATGTCTGTGCATAAATAACCAGTTGATTGACATTAAGTCCTAAATTGGATAAACTATGGTGCTCTACTTCGGAGGATTTGCCTTTTGTTCGCACGTTTTCAAGCCGTTAATCCGCCTTTTAACAGAGGAAAAAAGAAACGGCGGCTTTACAGCAGCAAGGCCTGACATACGCACACTCCATACTTCTCAATATTCACTATATTAAACATGTTCAATCTGCCAGTTGAATTAACTTAAATGTGCTGTTTCCAAACGTTTAAGAATATGGGGTGAAATACGTGTCAAAAATCATGCGTTTGGAAATAGCGTAGACGATTAATCACGCATAAACCCTAATATTTTATTGCATTGTAAATAGCTACACAATTCCTGCAAGATACACGTGTGGTTAATTTATTTTCTTCTATTTAAATTAGCTATTTCAAACAGCGTATTCGTTTTAAGACATTTCTTGTACGACATCGAATAGGCTTCGGCCTCAAATCGATCGCTGGGTCTCGAATTTTTGGTTTCAATCTCTCCTGAAGTTCAAAGTTTTTGTTCAAGCCCTCGGGCAATAATTTCTTCTGTTTGGACAGTGAGAGTGACTGTATGCGTCAAGCTCTCTGCAGTCTGCATGTGAGACAATGAGTGTGTATTTTGTGCTTTAACGGTATAATGCCGGTGG
The DNA here is from genome assembly GCA_032164185.1 of Moxostoma hubbsi. Lineage (NCBI taxonomy): Eukaryota > Metazoa > Chordata > Actinopteri > Cypriniformes > Catostomidae > Moxostoma > Moxostoma hubbsi. Next base: position 38,247,919 of record JAVLUX010000031.1, read on the forward strand.
TGTGTACCTGTAGGTCATCGGCTCCCGGTGGCGGCAGCCCCAGACCCGCCCCAGGCAGCAGTCTTTGCTCGGGATGCATGCCGTACTGAGAGCCGTGGCTCATGATTGACAGGTCATGCCTACGGTACGCGTCCAGGCAGCCCAGTTCCCGCCGCTGTTCGTCCAGACAAGAAGACTTGAGCGCCCGGGCGTTGTGAAGGTTGATGAAGTCTGCCGGTTCACCGTGATGGAGCTGCTGGTAATACTGCTGTGAGTGATGGAGAGAGTTTAACGAGTACGCGTCCGGGTTCACGGCCGGGTGGCTGTGCTGGAACTCATAGTGGAAGGACTGGTGGTGTAATGGCGTGTACTGGTGGTTCGTGGGAAAATACGGGGAGGCAAACTCGGTTCCGGTAGCTGGATATGTAAGCGGAGACGATGAAGAGTAAGCGACAGACGAGTTGGCCACAGATTCCAAGCATCCGAGTTGCATCAAACGGTAGCTGTTTGATCCGTCGTGACGTATCTGTGCGGGGAAAAAAGAGAAAAATATGAGGGATGTCATTTACACACGCTCGCAGCGATCCGCGCGCATTTCGCACGCGGCGGAAACTCAAACCTTCCCCAAACACACAAACACACACAGCAGCTCAAAGTGTCTTTAGAAAAGTACCTGACGGCGATGTCATCTCTCCGTGCCTGGGAGGGAGTGCGTGAAACTGCAGACTGCTTCACGAGCTCACAGCGTTTTTTGCCCTCCCTCACTTGTCTATCATTTGCCACGGAGTGTGTTATTTTACTATATTGTTAATTCATTTGTGCAAAACTATTGAATGCATTTTGTTTTACTGTTTTACTGCAGGTAAGGCACAAGAATCTACCAAAATAATAATAATGCTTACTATAAAAAAGCAAATGAATGAATCACGGTGGAGACTTTTACCTCAACACTCGAGAGCCATATTTTCCACAAAGCCAAATATTAAAAATGCGTTTATAACAGAACTGAACAAACTAATCCAACATGTTATTAATCCTCGCCTTGCAATAAACTCCCCGTACAACTTAGTCATAAAATTAATTCTCTCCCTCTATGTGATGCTACGCTAAATAAGATGTTTTTTGTGGGGTGATAAGAAATACATTTAAAATACCTCCGCATCGTGCACCAGTCCCGGAAATGTTGCTGACATTCTCGCGATCCAATAACCCTATTTCCTCGCGCTGTCGAACGAATGAAAGCAAAAATCCCCAAAATAGCGCGTGAAAATGAAATGTCGCCTCGCGCTGTCGGTAAAAGCGGCTGAAATGCCTCCCCTCTGCACAAAGCGCTTCCTGGCTCGGATTTTGTACTTGCTGGGTATTTCTCCGGCTGATGTCGTAGGTCCCTTGGTAATATAGAAGTTTTGAAAATTAAGCATCAGCATTGAGGAAAGGGAGGACAATAGAGAGAGCAGCCTCATCCCTGGAGACACGGAATAAATATTGTATCTTCGCCTAATAAGGAACCAAGTGCGCTTTCAACATTTTTGATTATTTTTGTGGACATTTTCTTTAAGGTCGTTTGTGTTTTCTTTAGCAGGTCAGTTTTATTTCTCTGTTTTCATCGCGGCTTTTTGGATTTTTTCATTTTTCAACGACACGTAAGTTTAACTCAATATATTGTGTCATTGTAATTTTGCACAATGAAACACTCTGTTCTGTTATTTATCTTGCTTATGATCTTTATCTGTTTTATCAACGTTTTATTGTATTTATTTGAATGAGAAACAAGTTGCATGAAGCCAAAAAAAATTAATCACGTTCAATATGTTAGAGCGAATATTTACCATAATTATTACTATCACAAAAAAAGCTATTTTCTTTTATTTTTTATTTTTTTTAGTAAAACGAAAATGAATCGAAAATTTAGAAACGGGATGTTTCTCAAAAACATTTAACAACAAAAGACGTTGAATGTGCTAAGATACTTAATATTATGGAAAACAAATAACTTATTTCCTATTCCCATTACAGTCGGTTGTAAAAATTAAACAAAAAATATTTTTAATTCACCCAGTATTTTGAATATAATTTAGTAAAGTTTATTTTTGGACCATTTTGGTGCTGTGTGGTCGCTTTTGATTCAGTTGAATCCTGTAGAAGAGTTTATTATGCGTTTATCGTTTCTGTTTTCACTGGTACCTGGACCGGGACAGTGACGGTCTGACCCACGCTAGCTGGAAGCGTTTTGTGCGCGTTTAGGATGATGAGTGGGGCGCGCGTGGGGGGGGGGGGGGGGTCGGTCATCGCTCAAATAAGTCTGTCGATTTAAGAGCCACACAGGTGCATGAAAAGACAAGGAACACCCATTTAACCTATAACTTCTCAAATATAGACTACACAGATATACCGGCGAAATGATTATCGTTTTGTGATTTTATTTTTAGATGAAAACAAAATACATAACTAAGTTGAACAAACAGTTTTTGAGGAATACTTTGAGCTCATGTGCATATATATGTGTGTGTGTGCGAGGGTCTCAGTCATTTGTCTTTTTCTCAGTGATTCTGAATTCTGTCTCCTCCCTCCCCAGAAGCAAAATGCTCGCGTCTTCAGGTTTCGAGTCTGTGCGAGGTTTGGCCGTTTTATAAGTGTTTAAAAGCGGATGCTCCCATTATTTAACCCAAATTACCGCCATTACCGCGGGCTCGCGCCCTCGTGCATGAGAAGGGCGGACGAAGACGCCTCGAGCGCTCGGTGTCTCGCGCAAAGGGAGGATCCTCTAAAAAAAACAAACCCATATATATACTGACGTATTCCACTTCATAAATGTTTCACTCGGAAAACAACGTGAGAGAAGGGAAGCCTCGTTTTATTTTCATTTAATGAGCAACATCACACGATTGATATTCATCTAAGACATAAATAAGCGAACAGTACTACATAGTTTCTCGCGTGCGCAAGAGTGGGCCTATACACGAAATATATGTCCCAAGGTGCATCAGGATGCATTAACACTTAACATATTAAATGATATAATTGCTCAATAAATCATAGCGATCTTTGACAAGTAGGCTGTGGAAAATGGTCCATAAAACTCTATGCTAAATCACAGAATGGAAATGAATAAAATGTCTGTTGTGGAATAAGTGGACTTTAAAGCAGGAAATGAATTGCCCAGCTGGAGGCCCTCATGAAATAACACGGTGTGGTGTAAGAAATATACAAGGCCTCCAGGCAGACTGTAAATTACACGATGTGAGCGCGAGAGAACCCGTCCTCTCACGTGAGGGATTAGAAGCTTTCGCTTGTGTAGTCTGCGAGAGCTCGCGGGATTGAGCGAGGCACCAGTTGCACGGTAGACGGTCTTAATAGGGCTTAACGCTCACAGCAGCGGATGCGCATATGCACGCTGTACCGGTCTGGGCTTGAGTCCATCTGTTCGGTCTGGATGCTCCTCGAGATGATTCCACCACCAATCCATAGAAAATGAGAAATAAAAATAACAGATGTAAAATGAAATTTCAGAGGAGGTGTCCATCCCGGTTTAGTTTGGCCCAGAGTTGCCTTTAATTGATTTAACGTTGGATTAAAAGCGTCACAAACTGTGACTGGCAGCTGGCAGCCACCAGATCATCAGAACTGTAATTTGGATGAGCAGCAATTATAACCACAGAACATAAGAGGAAGCCAAAATACTGGTAACTCTGAAAAATGTTAATCCTTTTAGCCTATACGATATATTGACCGTCACTCAAAAATGCTAAGAATCAGAAAAGTTAAAATTTCCCTTAAAAGTTCACGAATGTAAAGCATTGCTGGTCAGAATATGAAATTGTAGGCTATTAATATCTCTCTGTGTGAACATATTGAGTTTGTTCAAGATGTTAATTTGTCAATTTTTACGTTGAACCGAGGCTAATTTATGAGCAGTTCTATATAAAGGGCCTAGATATGAAGGTCCCCCTTAACATGAGACTAATTAGTACTCCTAGAAATTTTTAATTATTTCACATTTAACAACATTTGTTTATTAGGCTATTTATTCTTTATTAGTAAAAAAATTAATAATAATTCGGCCATCCTAATTTGTCAAAACGCTGCTTATTATTATTATTGTTATTATTATTATTTACTTTATAACACCGCTGATCTCACCATCTAAATCCATAACATGTGTTTTATTGAGTATATACTTGATTTGGGATTAGAGGGTAGTGATATTGAAAATCATGATTTAACTCAACTAAAGAAGAGTTTGATGCGTTGTTCAAGGGCTGTATGTGGATATAACGCATTTAACTGTCTATTTGTCAAGTGACCAAATTAAAATAGTTAATCATCTAGTTAATGATCAGTGAGTGAAGCTCAATATGGTCTTGGCGTCTGTTAAGTAACGGTTCTCCAGCCTCACTGTAAAACACGGAATAAGGTGTTTACGGGATAATTATAATTACAAAGTATGTGCAGTCCTCGTCGATGTGACCTACATTTAGCACACACACACACACACACACACACACACACACACACGTTGGTGCAGCTATCATTATGAGGACTCTCCATAGACATAATGATTTTTATACTGTACAAACTATAGATTATATCCCCTAAACCTCACACAAACTTTCTGCATTTACATTTTCAATAAAACATCGCTTAGTATGTTTTTTTTTTTTTTTAAAGTGATCTGAATTATGGGGACACTAGAAATGTCCTCATAAACCACATTTATAGCATAATACCCTTGTAATTACCAGTTTGTTACCTAAAAAAAAGTCCTAAAACACCCAAATCTCTCACACACACACACACACACACACACACACTCACTCACACAAACACACACACTCACTCACACACACAGGCACACACTCACACAGACACACACACAGACACACACTCTCACAGACACACACTCACACAGACACACACACACACAGACACACACTCTCACAGACACACACACTCACACAGACACACACACAATCACACAAAGACAATGTTGGTTTTGAAAACTTGTGAGGGCATCTCATAGACTTTCATTGATTTTATAGCAGGCTAAAGATATATTCTATCCTCTATCCCTAACCCTCATATAAATCTGTGCACTTCATTAGATTTAAAGATAAACATAATTGAGTAATATGAGCCTTTTGTTACTAGTGAGGACCTGCTAAAATGCCCTCACAAATGGGTTCTCTATCACTTCTACTATACTTGTGAAGACATTTTCAACATTTTGGCACTCACAAGTATAGCAAAACCTGTACAGATTTATATGATTTGATGTGACTAAAAGATTTGGAGGGGGAGGGGCGCAGCGTTAGTTTCAGCGCGTGGTGTTTTTTGTGTATTTAATGATGCGCACTAAATTAATTTTATCTCATGGAAAAAATAAATAAGCCTATTTGGTAAATTTCATTCGCTGTTTAAAAGGTCATGTATAAAATTAAATTATAATCACGTTTAAATCTTGACAAAATATGCTGTAAAAAAAATTATATTTTCAGAACTTAAGAGACGCGTCATTCTTCCGGGTTAATGTAATGTAATGCAATTAAATTATCAATAAATAAATAAAAAAAAAATATATATATATATATATATATATATATATATATATATATATATATATATATATAAAATATATATTTTAGTTGGTTCCAAATCCACTAGGCCTCCGGCTGGATTTGTTTGTGTCGTTTAGCGATATTCACTCCTCAATAGAATCAATAATTGGTCAGTGAATCACTGTAAATACATGAACTGCTGTTGTATATTTTGATCAGAAAACAGACGACAGAATCTGACAGATTTTACACTCTTGTGATAGAAGTCTCTCGTCTCCCAAATCTGTCCAAATAAGAGCCATATTTACAGTCATGACAACTGGCCAACTGTTACATTCAAGTTTATTCTACAGCCCATGACAATGACCGCACGTGTTATATTTCCTTGAGTGAACTGAACGGAATCTTTGAAATTAATTTGAATCTAGACACGTGCCAGATGCGCGCCAAAAAAAGAAAAGAGCGTTAGCCTAATTAAAAAAGCAATCTGCCAAAATAACGGTAGACCGTTTACACACGCGCACAGGACAATATTTTAATATAGACTTTTCTCATGCTCTGATTGTACTTCACAAAGGTGTAATGAAGGCCTTAAAAATGTCATATGTCTCATATTTGAATGAAAATTGTTACATTTGTTTAGTAGTCTAATCAGTAATGATTATGGGGCAAAACGTGTGTCGTGAGATTGTTTTTCCTCCAGACAAACAGCAATGTAATATCTGCCAAATACCAGTAAAAAAAAAAACGAGCATCTGCTGGATGACAGAGTCTTTAACTTCTGTCATCATTTGTTTTCGTCTCATTTGTTCATTAGTTCCGAGTCAAAGGCCCGTTACAAACGGATCGTTACGGTCCGGTGAACTCATCAAACTTCTGAATGCGACGCTCGACTCAGTTTTCGGAAAATGCAATGAATTAGCATCATTCCAGCAGTGTTTATACTCACTATAATCACATCAATTACCAAAACCCCTTTTAATTTATACATCTCTTGTGTGCCGAGCTGGGATCCATTTCAGAATTCAGATTTTACCCTGGTTTGAAGTGGACAGCTGTGGGGTTGACCAGCAAAAGTCAGAGTAAAGCCCATTTTGGACACAAAAATGGATCAATACTCTACTATGTTCAGCAGAGGGAGGCATACAGTGAGGAAACGCTGCTTTAAATTAAATTAACAGCAGGTTTTTGCAGTCATTCTACAGAAAGACATGTAGTTTGATTCTAAACTTTCTTTTAATCCAGATCGGATTTAATCCATCTAATAATCTAGATTAGCTGTCATTAGATCTCTGTGGCTTTCATCACTTCTCCACATGGGTTAGCAAGTTAACCAACAGTTACTGTAGCTGATATTCAGGTTTGGGGAGTAACAGTATTTAATAAACAACATGTAAGTAACTGTATTGCACTACAGTTACAATTTAAATCGTTGGTAATTAGAATACAGTTACATTCAAAAAGTAGTTTGGTTACTAAAGAGATTACTTTGCATTTTATTGTCATTTTTTTCATTTAATATTTAGTCCTTTCAAAGGGTATTTGAACAGCGGTGAAACACTTTCTTATGATGTGTACTCGTACATTCATACGAGCAGACAGAGAAGTACGTTTGAAGTAAGTTGGAGCAGAAGAAATAGAAATAAACCTTGTGTAAATTGTTAGCTTTATGCTAAGCTAAAATTCTATTTATAGCCATTTTACATGCACGTTACCAGACACGATCATATTTTTCATCAAGAAAATTCACGTTGGATCATAATTTCTTTTTTTCCAGTAAAACCTTTGATATTAGAGCAAAAATCATAATCTTGATGATCATTTTTGTATTGTTTTCCTGTAAAAATATCTACAAATCCTTAAAACAAGAACAGTTTCATTGATCTTGTTTTAGAAACAACACTGCATAAGATATTTCGGTTTTTAAGGGAATGTATTTTTAATGTGTATTTTGACAGAGTTTTTATAGTCAAAACAAGTGAAAAAAATCTACCAGTGCTGAAGAAGTAATCCAAAGTATTTAGATTACATTACTGACCTTGAGTAATCTAACGTAATACGTTACAAATGACATTTTACAGCATGTAATCTGTAATCTGTAGTGGGATACATTTCAAAAGTAACTCTCCCAACCCTGATATACCCGGATATTTAAAGAGGATTTCCCCAATAAACTTCACATACAACCAACCAGTCTTGCAAAGTTAAAATCAATCCTAAAGTTAGATGGCGCTTAAGAGCAACAGTTTAAGAGCACCTGTAGTCAAAGCAGGACAGCCAAACTTCATGTGGGTTGATGAACCACTGAAGGCCATTATAAAGCTGTCTTATATTATACTTTCTTCATTTTATTTCTTTATCTGTATAGTTTCCAAATAAGTTCAGATTGTGACAATGCCTTCACCAACACCTTCAGTGTTAAAACCCCTTTGATATGAGCAAATCATCTAAATCAGTTAAACCCTGTTCAATGACTGCTTCATTCTCAGTAAAATCCAGTAAGAATAGATATATTCAGGTGCGTCCCAAACTGCACACTTCTGCACTGTTCTACGGCATTTTGTAGTTTAAGTAGTGCGAGTAGAATGTTTACACTAAAATTGCAAGTGTACGAGTGCCAGGATGATGCATTTCTTTAATCGTAAGAATGGAGTGTGGCATGTTGGACACTTCCTGCACTCGAGGCTTGCCGTAGTAGCGGATGGGTTGAGTTACCTGGCTGCGTTGCTGGTCTGACAATACAAAACAATTGTGATTTTCTCCCCTTTTTTTTCCCCATTTTGGAATGCCCAATTCCCTATATATCTTTAGTCATTGTGGTGGCGTAGTGACTTGCCTCAATCTGGTTGGCCGAGGACAAGTCTCAGTTGCCTCCGCGTCTGAGACCGTCAATCCATGCATTTTATCATGTGGCTTGTTGAGTGCGTTACCGCGGAGACATCGCGCTATTCTCTGCGGCATCCACGCACAAATCGCACGCACCCCACATTATAGTGACCACGTGGAGGTTACCCCATGTGACTCTACCCTCCCTAGCAACCGGGCCACTTTGGTTGCTTAGGAGACCTGGCTGGGGTCACTCAGCACGCCCTGGATTTGAACTCGCGACTCCAGGGGTGGTAGTCAGCGTCTTTACTCGTTGAGCTACCCAGACCACAATACACAACAATTGTAAACATTGGGGAATCTGGCAACTAACAAAAATGTATTGAGGACAGCATTTTACAAATTTGAGTTGAATGTTTAACCATCACCATATGCTGTGTGAATATGTTCATTATTCTTGATATGTGTTAAACTGAGAAGGCAACACATCAAATGTGTCTGAAACGTCACTTTCATTGGTGTTAAATGGGGAATACTTCCGTGTAGTAAAAAAACATTGTGTTGCATTTGGGACGAGACTACGCTTAGAAAATTCAAACACTACATTGCTGAGTGCATAGTGTGTTCTGTAAGTGCATAGTGTACAGTGCAAAAAATAAATAAAAATATGGTTCTTTGAATGCATGTTTGTATGCACATCCACAGATAGTCTGGTGTGTGTGTGTGTGTGTGTGTGTGCGCGCGTGTGAGTGTCAGAGACCCTCAGGCCTGTACCAGAGGGTGGGATTAGCTGTTATGTTCATTCGGTATAAAATGGATTCCGATTTCAGATAGAGCAGGACAAGAGGTGTATCTGTATCTCTCTCTCCATTTCACACTCTCGAACCCTCTTATACATCCTGACTTTTGCTCTTTGATCGTGTAAGTCCTTTGTAATCATTTAAATTAGGTCGTTTTGTTTATGGATATGAGCCTAATCGGCAGCCAAAACAAGAGAAAAATCACTGTAAAGCAAGCAAACCCATGCAGGCACAAAACTGGAATAGAGTTCAAAAGATATCGGCACGTTTGTAAATATGTCATATTAGCAGGAAAAGCCTGGGAAGAGCAAGTTAGAAGGTCAATGGTATTTTGATTCTGTTTCAATGATCATACGATGATGAATTTGGCTTTACGTTTTGTGTATGTGTGTGTGTTGCCAATTATTTGTGATCAGGGACAATTACCTAAAAGTGTTCTCACTGTACAATCCTTTCAGAAACACGAAGACCGATAGACAGAAACTGAAATAGAGACCCACCAGCTGACGAATAAAAACCCTGATGGTCTAGGAACTTTCAGAAAAAAGTTGAGTCTTTTGAAAGAGAGAAAAGGAAAAAAAAACAGAGAGGAAAGAGAAGTGACGCTATTGACCTCCTCCAGCTCAAGTTCATGAGTTTTAGCAGCAGTTCTGAGAAATGCCGGCTAAAATAAAACCTTCTCTGGAGAACACACTTCAGACTGGGGAGGATGGAAAGTTTCATCCACAGTAGCATCAACTCACTACCAATCTGGTGCAGAATTATGCAATGACTTCCTTTTACCTATAATAATTAATTTAATAGACACTTTTATACAAAGTGACATACAAATGAGAATAATACAAGCAGAAGCATTTCAACCAAGGGAGAAAACAATACAAGTAATGCTACGGTTCCGGATTACAAGTTAAGCTCAGTTGACAGCAATTGTCAGCATTACTATAAAAATACTTCTGACTTATCTTGTTTATTCATGAAAGTAGAAAAAAGTCATTTACAATGTAAGTGAATGGGGCCAGTCATCCATCAATCCATCCATCCATCGTCAACCGCTTATCCTGTGTACAGGGTCGCAGAGTGCTGGAGCCTATCCCAGCTAACATTGGGCGAAAGGCGGGGTACACCCTGGACAAGTCGCCAGTGGGGCCAGTCAATGAAAAGTTAAAATACAACCACAGTTTCAAAAGTATTGCCACAAGATAATTCTTTATCATTATAGGTGTTGACTTGATGGTAAAAAGGGAATACTAGCGCTGCGTCGTCATCATAATGAAGTAGTAATATTGGATATATCTATACACTGAATCATGTTAACACGTATGATGTTTATATCTTGTGGATATACTTTTGACTATGTGTATTTTAACATTTATAGACTGATCTGAATCTCTTCCATTGTTAGTATCTCCCTGTAACCGGAATTCTTCCTTTTTTTATTTTTATTAAACGGACGAAGGATGAGTCAAATATTTTATTTAGCCACAAATGCTGTCCATTGAGCTCAAGTTGTATTAAAACCAGAATATAAATCATGCAGGCTTTCTAAAAGTTTAAATTCCACAAATTCTGATTTAACAAAACCAATATGGTGTTCAAAAAGCTCCTGAAAAAACAAAACGCATCCCAGAAAACAAAACTCCTACACAAAATAAGGCAGGAAAAACATCTCACGCACAAAAACATCCCTGTGCCCCTGCCATCTGGACACACCCACATGTTTGATTGACTGACTAATGGTTAGTCCAATCAGAGAAGTTATTTTATCGGCATGAAGAGCACTGAACAGCTGGAGCAACAACGCCAGGGAAGACGTGATCAGAAATGAATAGTGCTTTTGATCTATCAGTCATAATGAGAACAACAATCTTTCCAAAAACACACACATAGAAAGGCACACATACTCAAAAATACACCAAATACGCTACCTGCACTTGCAAAAACACACACACTGAGAACCTGTTCAAAGGAAAGCAAAGAAATAAACAAAGGAGAGAAGGCAACCCCTCCTCTCCTCCGGGAATTTTACTATTCTGCACTTCTCGGCTTCTCTCATCCTTCTCTTCCCACAATCCTTTGTGCTTGGAATAAAGCTGCTGATTATGAAGCCCAGAGCACTGAGACTCACCTCACCTGTCAATCAAATGGTAACCTACACACACACACATACACACACACACACAGACTATGATACCCTGTTACGCTCCCAGTCTCATACATTATAACATTAACACCTTTTCAGATAAACACTCCAATGCGCACACTCAGGGGTGCCATAACACACAGGCTTATACGGGCTGAAGCCCAGGGGCCTACAACTCCCATGTGGCCCAGCTTGTGGCCATGGGGCCCATTTTCCGGCATCAATGTTCACGGGAGGAGCTTTTAAATGCTTTCAGTGGGAGATACGTTTGTTGACATGGTGACAGTGCACAACTGTTTAAGGTGTCCGTGTAGTGCTTGTTCAATGCACAGCAGTTCCAAGCCATTTCATTGAAAACTATTTTTAGTTTTTGCCTGATGCCAGAAATGACTTTGGTCTGGAGCTTAAATTGTTTGTTTTTCTCTTCTAAGTATTCCTATCATCATGTGATTAACTGGAAACAGAGTGACTAACTGTTCTTTTGTTTTTGATTAGGGTTAGGGTTATGTTTTTCTTCATATTTAAAGTCCAAGTCATACGATTCACGATTATGTAATAAATTACAATAGCAATACGTATGTACAAACACTTCCACAGCATAGCTACTTGTTGGGGAAGTTGGGAATGTTCAATTATTTTCTTAATTAATTGTAAATGAATTGAAATGTGAAATTACTATAACAGTGTGAATTTACAAGCTATTCTGCAACAGTTGCACATTATTCATGGTTATTACACAGTACTAACTATGTAATTACACTGTAACATGAAATACTCCAATTTAAAGCTTAAGATCTTGTTTTAACTGTCTGTTTTGATTTTTACCTGTTAGTTTTACTTTATATTTCAGCATCCAAAACATACAACACATGATTACAGTATAAATTACAATAGCAATATGTATTTTCAAACTCTTCCACAATATAGTTAATTGTAGGGGAAATGTGGAATGTGCAATTACTGATAAATTGTAAATAAACTGAAACGTGTAATTACTATAACAGTGTGTATTTACAAGATTTTCTGCAACAATTGCATTGAAGTACATGTTATTCATTGTCGTTACACAGTACTTACTATGTAATTACACTGAAACATGAAATGCTGTTTAAAGCATGTGATCTTAGTTAAACTTTAGGTTTTGATTTTTACCTGTTAGGTTTTACTTTATATTACAATGTCACACATTACTTGATTATTTAATACATTTTGTATTTTGTGTGTACAGGATGATGATGCATCAATCAACATATTATTTCTGGAATTGAAAAATGTATAATTATAATTACATTATAATGACAATGTAAATTACAAGCTATTCTGCAACAATTGCATATGAAGAAAATGTTATTACATATTACTTACTATGTTATTACACTGTAATAAATAATCTGTAATTTAAAGTGTCACTGTTTCTTGTAATAATGTATGTTTTATTATTATCTGTAGTATTAAAGCCTTGTGTGTGTTGTATATTTGTCAAATATTGTGTAATTTATTTTATATTTTCTGGGGTCACCTTCAGGAAAAGAAGGCAAGACATTTTATCAATCATTAAAGATTACAGTAATTACCTGAGTGACAGGTCTGTGTTTTACACACACACACACACACACACACACACACACACACACACACACACACACACACACACACTCCTAGAAAAGAGAGACTTTACAAAAGGTGTATGGTTAACTAATGCGGCCTACTATGAGGTTTCCATAGAAACGGGTCTGTCCTGCAGCCTAGGTAATCCACAGGAGCTGTGTGTTAGATTGTGTTAATGTTTATGGTGTTGTGCAGATGGGTAAATGTCGAGAGGAGAGGGATTCTGACCTGCCAAGAGAGCTGAATTAGTATTCACACAGTATCTGATCCCCACTGTGCTCTGTACCTCCAAATCTCCCTCTCTGACACACACATATTTGGAATAAGCTTTCACATGTTTGATGATGTGGAAACACTAATAGAGTTCAGAGTGCTGTAACAGAAGAGATCAATACTGTTCCCTTATAGTGCTTGATTCCAAACAGTTAATTCCACCAATTGTGGATTCTCATTTCTGTACCACAGACATATACTAGAAAATGGTATATGTCTGTGGTAAGACATAAGTTGTATTTTACTTGTCAGATCTTAACTTAAGACTTATGGTGCATTCATGTCATGTCAGAAATACCTTGAATTTCCGTCCAACTTGTAAAAAAAAATGTAACGTCTTTGTTGAATTCTACGAAAGCTCAGACTTGACAGTTGTGACATAATATACATAGAACCATTCTTTCTTTAGGACTTCTGCTGAACACTATATAGCTCTATAGGTCCATGCAATGCAAGTGAATGGTGACTAAAATTCTGAAGCTCCAAAGAGCACATAAAGGCAGCATAAAAGTAATCCATACAACTCCAGTGGTTCAATCAAAGTCTTCTGAAGGGATCCAAGCGGTTTTGGGTGGGAACAGACCAAAATATAAACCATTTTTTTTACTGTACATCTTGCCATTACAATCTCTGGGCACGATGATTTCAAGCTCGATTACACTTCCTAGTGCCATCTAGACCTCTGCATATGCGTCATGCACTAGGAAGTGTAATCGAGCTTGAAATCACGATCGTGCCTACGTTATGAAAGGAGCTTAAACTGAAGTGATCTTGGTGACAGCTAAAAGGAAAGTTGAGACAGACCGTTAATGCATACCATTATGAAGACAATGTAATGTGCATTTAGAAAGTAAATATGGTTGATTTTGATTTAATATTGACTGATTAACAATAATAACCCATGAACTCAAATTTGTATATTATTAGAGGAGATATAATATACTATAGGAGATATAATCAGATACAATTATCCCATTGTTTCTGGGATTTGAGGCCGGTTGTGCCTGTGTGTTAAGAGTTTGTTGCCCAACTTGGGCAAATAGCTGTTGGCTTCAGATGGTCCCACAGGATATAAGGTGCTTTGGGCCACTGGAAGTCAATGTTTTTTTTTTTTTGGTGAAGTTTAGTCAAGGATGTCTTTTGCTTTTATGAGTTTCTCTTGGGCAGTGCTGTCAGATTTAAGGGTAAGGCCAGAAACATACTTTATGCAAGTACGCTTATACACAAGCGAGTGCTTGGCCAATGCATTTCCAACGTGTGGGCCTATTGAACATGCTTAAGAGCGACCCCGTGACCACATGTGTGGAAGTTGTATTTTGGCTTCGCTGTACGGAGCGCATGATTTCAATTAATTTAAATCAACTGAATGCTGTTAATAAGACTCTAGACTGTCATTTATGGGTTAAACTTCAAACGCACTGAGTCATGTGACGCAACAGCATGGCGTTGATTTTCTTGAAGCGCTTCTACGGGAGCAAAGCCAACAAAAGTGCCTCTGGTAAGAAACCTAAGTTTTATTGAAACTTGTTTGGGTGTAAAGAGTAAGACACCTATTTTTGTTTGATATACTGGTATAAAACAATAAAGTTTCGTGCATAAACGTGCTAATTAACATGATGTCCGCATACGAGGAAATTGGGACATTATTTCCTCAAAAGTTGAAAAACATTCTATTTATTTTTAATAGATTTAAAAATAATAATAATAATAAATTTGATTTGTAATGCGCCTTTTCACATACCCAAAGCACTAGCATTTTTCAGCACTTGGAACTGTTCTGAGATCAGTGCAGACAGACAGCATACAGGAAGTCATTCACTAAAAAGGAAGCAAGGGAGCATCCCATAGATCTCTATGCAGTAAAGTGCATTCACTCCTAAAATCGAACCAAAAGTTCAGTTTCAGGCTGCAGATGATGTTTGGATCACTCAACATGTTTGTCAGACATGAGACAATGATAATCAATCCATAGATTCAGTATTGCTTTAATGTACTGTCTTTTTAAAAAATATGTAAAAAAAAAATAAAATAATAATAATTATATTTTAAGGTAACTACCCATTAAGCAATTAAAGTTTTTTTATGGTAGAAGTTCTGTTAAAATTACAGAAATTTTTTTACAGTTTATGACTCTATAGATTTCCACTGTAAGCCATCTCATTTTGATGCAAGAGGAAGTAAATTTAATCCTCGTCGACCTAATGCTACGCCCAAGCTAAACGCTTGCCTCCCTGCCTCACCACACCCAGATGCCCTTCTGCCCGCCTGTGCTTTGACGGACAGCTGTGGAGTTCTGGACCAACTCCAGCCAGCGGGATTACTCATGCAAGTAATCTCCCATGATGCCCTGCGGCCAAGCTAGGGCATGCTGCGCCTCTGCTCCTTATTAATATGCATGAGGATGCTAATGAGCAGGTAGCACACAGGTGAGCTCGCTCAAAGGAGCCAGTCACAACACAGGGGCCGATATTCTAATTACGCAGCACAAACCTTCCCACTCACTACAGAGACAATATCACATTTTCACCTACACAGTGTGATAACTCGCAACACACTCTCAAATCCCAGTCTCTAAATTGAACGAAACCAACATAAAAATCGAATTGTTTTTCAAGAACATTTGCGACTTTTGACGATATATTCAAGCATACTCATTCCTGAAATGCAATGTCACAGGTTTTAGTAGATTTCTTAAAAGGTTACAGGTAAAAGCCATCAGCAAATTCCCTCAAGCCTTGATCAGTCAGTCAGAGTTAAAACACAAAAACACATGAGCACCAAGACAGCATGGGCGCAGAATACAGGGGGAAGCGGGGGACATGCCCCCCTCACTTTCAATAAAAGCAAAGTTCATCCCCCTAATCTAATATGAGGATCATTCTTAATTATATATACACTACCGTTCAAAAGTTTGGGGTCACCCAAACAATTTTGTGTTTTCCTGAAAAGTCACACTTATTCACCACCATACGTTGTGAAATGAATAGAAAATAGAGTCAAGACATTGACAAGGTTAGAAATAATGATTTGTATTTGAAATAAGATTTTTTTTACATCAAACTTTGCTTTCGTCAAAGAATCCTCCATTTGCAGCAATTACAGCATTGCAGACCTTTGGCATTCTAGCTGTTAATTTGTTGAGGTAATCTGGAGAAATTGCACCCCACGCTTCCAGAAGCAGCTCCCACAAGTTGGATTGGTTGGATGGGCACTTCTTGCGTACCATACGGTCAAGCTGCTCCCACAACAGCTCAATGGGGTTCAGATCTGGTGACTGCGCTGGCCACTCCATTACCGATAGAATACCAGCTGCCTGCTTCTGCTCTAAATAGTTCTTGCACAATTTGGAGGTGTGTTTAGGGTCATTGTCCTGTTGTAGGATGAAATTGGCTCCAATCAAGCACTGTCCACTGGGTCTGGCATGGCGTTGCAAAATGGAGTGATAGCCTTCCTTATTCAGAATCCCTTTTACCCTGTACAAATCTCCCACCTTACCAGCACCAAAGCAACCCCAGACCATTATATTACCTCCACCATGCTTAACAGATGGCGTCAGGCATTCTTCCAGCATCTTTTCATTTGTTCTGCGTCTCACAAACGTTCTTCTTTGTGATCCAAACACCTCAAACTTGGATTCATCTGTCCACAACACTTTTTTCCAGTCTTCCTCTGTCCAATGTCTGTGTTCTTTTGCCCATCTTAATCTTTTTCTTTTATTGGCCAGTCTCAGATATGGCTTTTTCTTTGCCACTCTGCCCTGAAGCCCAGAATCCCGCAGCCGCCTCTTCACTGTACATGTTGACACTGGTGTTTTGCGGGTACTATTTAATGAAGATGCCAGTTGGGGACCTGTGAGGCGTCTGTTTCTCAAACTAGAGACTCTAATGTACTTATCTTCTTGCTCAGTTGTGCAACGCGGCCTCCCACTTCTTTTTCTACTCTGGTTAGAGCCTGTTTGTGCTGTCCTCTGAAGGGAGTAGTACACACCGTTGTAGGAAATCTTCAATTTCTTAGCAATGTCTCGCATGGAATAGCCTTCATTTCTAAGGACAAGAATAGACTGTCGAGTTTCAGATGAAAGTTCTCTTTTTCTGGCCATTTTGAGCGTTTAATTGACCCCACAAATGTGATGCTCCAGAAACTCAATCTGCTCAAAGGAAGGTCAGTTTTGTAGCTTCTGTAACGACCTAAACTGTTTTCAGATGTGTGAACATGATTGCACAAGGGTTTTCTAATCATCAATTAGCCTTCTGAGCCAATGAGCAAACACATTGTACCATTAGAACACTGGAGTGATAGTTGCTGGAAATGGGCCTCTATACACCTATGTACATATTGCACCAAAAACCAGACATTTGCAGCTAGAATAGTCATTTACCACATTAGCAATGTATAGAGTGTATTTCTTCAAAGTTAAGACTAGTTTAAAGTTGTCTTCATTGAAAAGTACAGTGCTTTTCCTTCAAAAATAAGGACATTTCAATGTGACCCCAAACTTTTGAACGGTAGTGTATATGAACTATTTTAAATCAAAGAAAGAGAGAGTGTCTTTTTAAAGTTTGCCCAACCCTAAAATGATCACGGTACTGTAGCTGATATTTCCACTAATATACTATATTCTCCAGGAAAGTAGCCAAATATTCAAAGGTAAAATATTTTTGCATTTTCCATTCCACTTTTTGATTTATAAACATTAGCCCCTAAGAAACATGCAAAAAAACAAACAAAAAAAAAAAACGTTTTTTTTTTTTTTACCAAGAAGATTTCCTAAAAAATTATGTCCACATATGTGGACAGTGGAACTAAGTTGTGAAATGTGTAATAATAATAATACCAAATTATAGAAAGTCGATTTTGCTGGATTGTCATGTTTTGACACGTTACAGACATTACATCAGAAATTAGCATAAATAATTCTAATTCAAAGGAATGGACATCATCATCCAATCACTGCCAACCATATTGAAATAAAATTTTGCTTGAAAAATTCTGAATCTATGTACTGATTATCATTGTCTCATGTCTGCCAAATATTTTGAGTGCTCCAAACATCATCATCAGCAGCAGCATGAAACTGAACTTTTGAATGCACTTAGGAAAGATATAATATGCTCCCTTGCTCCCTATTTAGTAAATGACTTAACCTCCTGTGTGCTGTCTGTCTGCACTGGTCTCAGAACAGTCCGAAATGCACCTTATTTTCATCCTAACTCAAATATACAGCCTCTGATAGCAACATTTAGCTTTTGGTTGATATCCATTGATTCTCAGTGTGATAATTCACGGTGAATATAGGATATTTCAATATAGGCCTATTGTCCACGTTTGTGGTCATTGTGTTTAACAGTGTGCCATTTCGCAATAAATAGATGCAATTTTTTAAATGGCATATCGGATGAAATTAGAGACTAATCCTTTGATTCAAACAGTATTTTATGTAAAAACATAATTAGGTTTCTAACCAAAACATGTAGTTTTGTTGCTGTTTCTCCACTGTGGTCAGCGCCATGTTGTTTTGTCACATGACTCTCTGCGTCAACATTTTAACCTTTAAACTTGTGTGACACCGTGTCAGCATTAAACCCTCAATTTGTTCCAAACTACAGTTGTACACAAAAGTAATTTTCCTATGAAAATCATAGTACGGTTTAGGTCTGGGGTTTGGGTTAAGGATTAAATGAAGGAAAAATGCTAAGAATTCTCAAATCGTCCTAAACCCAGATGTTCCTTCAGTGGTTCACTGTTTGGTGAGGTATAGGTTTGGATTAAGGGTTAAACTTGTATGTTCATTGGTTTGTTTATTTTTCTCTATGGGATTAAAAGTCATGTTTTTCTATGAGCCAACTCGTCAAGCAGTCATTAGATTGGGTTGATTCAAGTCACACTTGAAAATGTATAAATGTCAAAGAATAAGATTAAATATCCAAGCATTAAAAAAAAAAAGCACAAGCACACTTTTCAAGCAAAACATTGGACAAGAGAAGTTTTTTAGGTTAAAAATGATAGATATACGTTTCAAAATTAGGACAAAAAGTATTGTTTGGTTCCCGTATTAAAAACTATGTGGTGTTTAAAAAATATTTTCTTCCTCTCATGGGTCAAATATGACCTGAACGCAAAAGGAAAGTTAACTGTAGCTTAAGTGTCCAAATACTGATACAGTATGTAGTTCTAATGTTTGATAATCCCAACATCATGTCTCTAAACCTTATGAAGTGTGCTCTGAATCTACTTCACCTGCAGGATACAACACACTCTGTCAATCTAACCACTCCAGGTCAAATACAAGAAACACAATCTCTCTTAACAAGACGTACCTTCCTCCAAATCATTCTGAAATGAGTTTATGGATGGTGACGTGCCGTCCCTTTCTGCCTGCACAACTCCACAGCGCAGTCACACTTCAAAAGCACACTTGTATTATTGTACGGTAAACAGTAGCGGCAGAAAGCTACACATGCTGTGTACTAAAGAGAGAATCACATTAAACAGAACACTTGACACCGCAGACGCCTCGCATTATTCCTGCTGTGTGTGAATGCGAATGTGAGTGTGTGATAACGCTTCATAATGCCTGACAGCTCTGAACTATTTCCCATAATGCATTGTGTGGTGAAACACTCTAATTGATGACACAGGTGAGACTCTGCGAGGTGATCGAAAGTGTCGGGACTGAGACAAAATGTGTGAGTGTTTGATGTTGATTACATTTGGAGGAAGAAATGAAAACTGCAGTTCTCTCTGGATTTAAAAAGATATCTAGAGGCGGAGAGAGACCGAGAGAGAGAGAGAGAGAGAGAGAACTGGATAAGGTGATGCAATAATTTAAAGAGGAGTTCTCTTTATATCTCGCTTTATCAAACACTCCCTGAGCTTTTTTCTTGTTCTGAGGAGATCCGTCTGTGCGGTTTGAGCATGTCTTTATCCAAATAAACCAAAAGGTTTCTCCAGTACTTTATTAGACTATAACACACATGCAAACTCATGCGGTAGAAAGCACTCATACACACAACAATGAGACACAGGCACCCTACAGAGAGACAGCGCACCTGAAGCACACACACACACACACACACACACACACACACACACACTGGGTGAGATGTGATCCTGTGTGTTATGTGGGCTGTTGTGTTCTTCAGTTGTGTGTTGTTGCTGTGTGTTTTGTGGTAGAATGTAGGAAATCATGATTTTGCTTGGTACTTCTCATACTCAAAAAATATATTTTTTAGGAATAAACAGAAAAAAGTAAAGCAGCAGGGACAAGATGAAATTGAGACGTGACGAGAAGAGAAAAGAGATTGGGGATTATAAGAGACGAGTCGTGACGAGAAGAGAGACAAAACAGGAGAGAATAAAGAAAACATTTATTAGATCCGAAGAGAATAAAAGAGAAAAAATGAAATTACAAGAGATGGGGCGAGAATTGAAGAGAATGATGGAATTAGAAGACGAGAAAAAAATATGAGATGATATTACAAGAGACGAGACGTGAAGAGAGACGAGTTGAGACTAGAAGAGATGAAACAAGAAGAGAACATAAAAGAAGAGAGAGATGGGATACCCTGCTGACCTGATCAATTGTGTCAACCGGCCATCAACGTTGCCCACCACCCTAAGTCTAACGACTAAGGATGTATATGACCATGTGCACCTAAACCAGGAGAGTGAAAGAGTCTTCGCTAAAAACCTAAAAGTTTCATCACATCCAGAAATTCCCAATCTGCACCCTCACAACATCCCCGTACAGGTTCCAACAGTCATTGCACTAACCAGCATTCAACTACACAAAGGGGCCCACAAACCAGACATACTCCAGTAAGAAGAGAGCAACCAACCAGACCACAACACCCCGAAGCCCAACCAAACACCTCTCAGTCCAGCTCCAGTCAACCTACAAGCATTGACCCCCACACACAACAGCAGTAGGGCACCTGACGGAACAGCACAGCCCTTCCCGCAATCACAGCAGCTCACGTACGCCGATGTATTGAAGGGCAAAATACACACTGACTTCTCAGACATTACAGAGGTGAGACATCTTCTACATCTCATCTGCAGTATACTGGGATAAGCCATCTGGACCACCAAAACACTTTATTTCACAATGACTTCTTTCATTATAAGCTCTTGGAATATTCAAGGCCTCTTCTCCATAATCGTAGGGGTCAAGACTTTAAAAACAGAGTTTCTGACAAACATTTATAACCAGGACATTATTATTCTGTAAGAAACATGGTGCAGATCAGACGTGGACAGTCAATGCCCTTTAGGATACAGATATCACTTAAAAACTGTAACGTGAAATGCAGAAGAGACTGGTGGGGTCATCATTTGGTACAAAGAGACTTTAAAAAGCAACCTATCAATCATGACAAAAAGACTCAACACATGTTTGGCTTAAACTCAAAAAAGGCATCAAAGACTATGATAAGGACCTTTTCATCCGTGCGGCCTGCATACCTCCATCAGTCTCCGTACTACAAGGACAATCGTTTTGATCGGCTTCAGACAAAAAAACAGACAATTCCAGGCCCAAGGATGTAATGTAATGTGGGGTCCTATATGCAAGGACAGGTTCAGAATTGGACATTATAGATGGGAATGAACAAATACTGAAAGCCAATGGTATCGAGGCTTGGGTCTGTATATACTTAATGGTAGTGTCCTGGGAGACTCTTTAGGTCGATTCACATACTGCTGAGCTCTTGGGGCTAGTGTATGCCATTACAGACATGGACCCCTCCTACATACATGCACTCACTATCAGACCACTGTCAAATTAACGTGTTCCTAAAGAAAATTCAACACCATAGAACAGACCAAGACCCAGAAATCTGTTCAAACGAAACCCAAAATACAAACGGTCCCTGAAATGTGAATCAGAATTCCTTAGTGCAATTAGCTCCAAAGAAATGTGCAACCTAATCAATAGATTTCAAATAACACAGTTTATGGATAACAAGATTGATGTACAGTACAGCACATAAGATGTTTCACAAAAACATTTGTCTTAAGATGGTTATTTATATCTACAGCTTCAGTTTGTCAATAGGAAATATAAACGTTAGACTCCCAGTCATTACTTTTGCAAATAGAAAAGATTAGAATAGAAGAACAGGGAGTCCTGCAACAGATGTCATGGCCCCCACAGAGCCCCCCTACCCCAGTCTGAGATTAGATAAAGAGACAGAAGTAATTGAGACAGCCGAAATAGATAGAAGAACTGTGGAGAATTCTCCAAGAATCTTGGGACATCCTATCTGCCAACAACAAAGAAAAACTGTGTCCAGGTGAACAGAGGAGAATCGGGGCTGTTTTGAAGGCAAAGGTGGTCACACCGAATATTGATTTAGCTTTGGTTATGTTTACTGGACTTTGTATGACATGAAGTGATAAATAAAAACTATTTATGGCATTATTTATGAAGACATCCTCACTATGCAACATTTTTCACAAGTGCTTAAAACTTTTGCGCAGTACTTTAAGTTCCGCAGTACAACAAATAAATTATATTTATAAAAGCTGCTCAATCATAGCAAACCTACTCCTTACAAACAAGAAAACTAAACTAAAAACTGGGGAGGAAATTTGGTTCGATAAAGAATGTAAAATTAAAAGAAAACTACTCAGACAGCTCTCCAACCAAAAACACAGAGAGCCACGCAAAGCAGAAACCAGACAAAATTATTGTGAAGTACTCTGGGATTATAAAAATACAGTACACCACAACAAGCAAAAACATCTAAACCACTCTCTTAATGAAATCGAAGACTCAATTAATGATAACTGGGCAAAAGGGAAGAGTCTAAATAATCAACACAGCCAGGACAAAGCCATACAAATGGAGAATTTTGGAAAGAAATCTCTCCAGGAAATCTCACACCTGTCCATAAAACATGCAAAATAAGATGAGTCAATAAGCCAAAATAAGAATGAGTCAGAGAAGAATTGTCAGATGCCATTAAGAAACTAAAACCCAGAAAGGCATGTGGTTTCGACAACATTAGAACAGCCATGCTGTAATGCAGGAGGCCTTGTTAAAACTGTTCAGTCTGGTTCTGCAAACTGGCTACTTTCTTGATACCTGCATGGAGAAGAGTGGAGACAAATTTGACCCCAATAACTACCGCAACGTGTAGAGTAAGCGTCAGATTAGATTCCTACCACCACACCACCGACCACATTCACACACTACACTCATTAGTTAACCAGCACGTTAAACAATAAAGCAAAGGCATTTGATTCCATTTGGCACGATGGTCTATATTAAATAATTCTACAATCTGGCATTGGGGGTAAAATGTACGACACAATCAAATCTATGTATTTGGACAACAAGTGCAGAGATAAAATTGGCAATAAAAGAACCGAATTCATCACCCAAGGGCGTGGAGTGAGACTGGGCTGCAGTTTGAGTCCACCTCTGTTCAACTTTTACATTAATAAGTTAGCAGTGCTACTCAACATCCGGTCTTATTCTAAATAATTCTTGAGTTAACTTCTTCTCTATGCAGGTGGTGCTACTGTCAGCTGCTGCACAAGGGCTACAGCAGCACCTGGACCTGCTGGAGAACTACTGTCAGAACTGGGCCATGACAGTCAATTATGAACTTCCAGAAAAAAAGCCAGATTACAGGAAACCAGATACACACTGCAATAGAACCAACTACACTAAGACTATCTCTGCCAAACTAAAAACTCCTGAAGCACTGATTTTTAGACAGAGAATGCACTAAAAGAGAAAGCTAGAAGAGCATTATATACCATTAAGGGCAAATTTACCCAAATAGACACTCCTGTAACAATTTGGTGTAAAATCTTTGATAGTATTATTATGCCTATTGCTCTGTATGGATGTGAGGTCTGGGGTCCACTCTGTCTGGCAGATTACTCGAGATGGGACAAGCACCCCATATAATTCCTGCATGCAGAATTCTGCAGAAACATTATAAGAGTTCAGAGAAGAACACCTACTAATGCATGCCGGGCCGAACTAGGTAGATACCCCCTAATTATACATATTGAAAAACCATCTCTCAAATTCTGGACACACCTAAATTCAAGTTCCCCTAACACACTGCAACATGAAGCCCTTAAAACCCAAGAGTTGCAGTCTAAAACCAGTCCCCTTTGTCACAAACCCACTAACAACTAACAAACACCAGTTTCAGACCAGCACTGCTGAACAAACCCAGATCAGAATAAACGAAATCATAAAAGAAAGCAAAAATTCATATTTGAGCCATTATGAAAATTAAAGTAAAAACCAAAGCAAATAGGAACGTTATCGGGCCCTAAACAGAAAGTATATTCTAGCAGAATATCTCCACACTGTAAGAGATCAAAACGGAGACGGATCCTCCCCAAATACAGACTCAGTGATCACAGTCTGGCCATAGAAAAAGGCCGACACACACAAACATGGCTTCCAAAGGAAGAACGAGTCTGTGCTCACTGTGACACTGGTGAGGTCGAGACAGAGACACACTTTCTCCTTCACTGTGAGAAGAGAGAAGAGAGAAATACTTTCGCAAACTCTCAAACCTCATGTCACAGTTTTCCAGTTCAGCAGAAACGGATCAAATGCTGGTGTTACTGGGGGAGGACAATCATGCATCAGTTGCAGAAAAATTCATTTTTGATCTGCACCGTCAGGAAACAATCACTGCCTTAATGTACTTCGGTGTTTTAATGTTCATAATGTCTTGTTAAATGCTTATTTTATATTGTATAGTGTGTATTGTTATTCTAGTTTTTTATTTTATTCATTACCTGGCACCTTATTTTAATTCTCTGTTTATTGTTCTTTTTTACTGTTTTATTATTGTTATTTGTCTTGTCATTATCTGTTTTGTGTATTAATGCTTTGGCAATATTGAATGTAATCACAATCATGCTAATAAAGTACTTTTACTTTGAAAATTGAATTGAGGAGATGAGATGAGATGAGAGGAGAGGAGAGGAAAGGAGAGGAGAGAAGATGAGATGAGAGGAGAGGAGAGGAGAGAAGATGAGATGAGATGAGAGGAGAGAAGATGAGATGAGAGGAGAGGAGAGGAAAGGAAAAGAGAGGAGAGAAGATGAGATGAGATGAGAGGAGAGGAGAGGAAAGGAGAGGAGAGAAGATGAGATGAGAGGAGAGGAGAGGAGAGGCGAGGAGAGGAAAGGAGAGGAGACAAGATGAGATGAGATGAGAGGAGAGGAGAGGAGATGAGAGGAGATGAGAGGAGAGGAAAGGAAAAGAGAGGAGAGAAGATAAGATGAGATGAGAGGAGAGGAGAGGAAAGGAGAGGAGAGAAGATGAGATGAGAGGAGAGGAGAGGCGAGGAGAGGAAAGGAGAGGAGAGAAGATGAGATGAGATGAGAGGAGAGGAGAGGAGGTGAGAGGAGACTAGATGAGAGGAGACGAGATGAGAGGAGACGAGAGGAGAGGAGAGAAGATGAGAGGAGACTAGAGGAGACTAGATGAGAGGAGACTAGTGGAGACTAGATGAGAGGAGACGAGAGGAGAGGAGATGAGATGAGAGACTAGATGAGAGGAGACGAGAGGAGAGGAGAGGAGATGAGATGAGAGGAGACGAGAGGAGGGGAGACTAGTGGAGACTAGATGAGAGGAGACGAGAGGAGAGGAGAGGAGATGAGAGGAGACTAGATGAGAGGAGACGAGAGGAGAGGAGAGGAGACTAGATGAGAGGAGACAAGAGGAGAGGAGAGAAGATGAGAGGAGACTAGATGAGAGGAGACGAGAGGAGAGGAGAGGAGACTAGAGGAGAGGAGAGAAGAGGAGAGGAGACTAGATGAGAGGAGAGGAGACTAGATGAGAGGAGAGGAGAGGACAGGAGGTGAGAGGAGACTAGATGAGAGGAGGCGAGATGAGAGGAGACTAGATGAGAGGAGACGAGAGGAGAGGAGACGAGAGGAGACTAGAGGAGAGGAGAGGAGATGAGATGAGAGACTAGATGAGAGGAGACGAGAGGAGAGGAGATGAGATGAGAGGAGACGAGAGGAGACTAGTGGAGACTAGATGAGAGGAGACGAGAGGAGAGGAGATGAGATGAGAGGAGACGAGAGGAGAGGAGATGAGAGGAGACTAGATGAGAGGAGACGAGAGGAGAGGAGATGAGAGGAGAGGAGATGAGAGGAGACTAGATGAGAGGAGATGAGAGGAGATGAGATGAGAGGAGACTAGACTAGAGGAGATGAGATGAGAGGAGATGAGATGAGAGGAGACTAGACTAGAGGAGATGAGATGAGAGGAGACTAGAGGAGACTAGAGGAGAGGAGATGAGATGAGAGGAGACTAGAGGAGACTAGACTAGAGGAGATGAGATGAGATGAGAGGAGACTAGAGGAGACTAGACTAGAGGAGATGAGATGAGAGGAGACTAGACTAGAGGAGATGAGATGAGATGAGAGGAGATGAGATGAGAGGAGAGGAGACTAGACTAGAGGAGATGAGATGAGAGGAGATGAGATGAGAGGAGACTAGAGGAGACTAGACTAGAGGAGATGAGATTAGAGGAGACTAGAGGAGACTAGACTAGAGGAGATGAGATGAGAGGAGACTAGAGGAGACTAGACTAGAGGAGATGAGATGAGAGGAGACTAGACTAGAGGAGATGAGATGAGATGAGATGAGAGGAGAGGAGACTAGACTAGAGGAGATGAGATGAGAGGAGACTAGAGGAGACTAGACTAGAGGAGATGAGATGAGAGGAGACTAGAGGAGACTAGACTAGAGGAGATGAGATGAGAGGAGACTAGACTAGAGGAGATGAGATGAGAGGAGACTAGAGGAGACTAAAGGAGAGGAGATGAGATGAGAGGAGACTAGAGGAGACTAGACTAGAGGAGATGAGATGAGATGAGAGGAGATGAGATGAGAGGAGACTAGAGGAGACTAGACTAGAGGAGATGAGATGAGAGGAGACTAGACTAGAGGAGATGAGATGAGATGAGATGAGAGGAGATGAGATGAGAGGAGAGGAGACTAGACTAGAGGAGATGAGATGAGAGGAGATGAGATGAGAGGAGACTAGAGGAGACTAGACTAGAGGAGATGAGATTAGAGGAGACTAGAG
This sequence comes from Moxostoma hubbsi, assembly GCA_032164185.1. Lineage (NCBI taxonomy): Eukaryota > Metazoa > Chordata > Actinopteri > Cypriniformes > Catostomidae > Moxostoma > Moxostoma hubbsi. The sequence goes on from JAVLUX010000031.1 coordinate 38,275,184, forward strand.
GAGACTAGACTAGAGGAGATGAGATGAGAGGAGACTAGAGGAGACTAGACTAGAGGAGATGAGATGAGAGGAGACTAGACTAGAGGAGATGAGATGAGATGAGAGGAGACTAGAGGAGACTAGACTAGAGGAGATGAGATGAGAGGAGACTAGACTAGAGGAGATGAGATGAGAGGAGATGAGATGAGACTAGAGGAGACTAGACTAGAGGAGATGAGATGAGATGAGATGAGATGAGAGGAGATGAGAGGAGACTAGAGGAGACTAGACTAGAGGAGATGAGATGAGAGGAGAGGAGACTAGACTAGAGGAGAGGAGATGAGATGAGAGGAGAGAAGATGAGATGAGATGAGAATGGAGGGAAACGAAAAGGAAGATTTCATGTAAAAGAGGGTGACTGCAGCTCCCCTGAGACTCTTTCCATTAATTGTGATGTGAAGGTGCCCTGAGGCCAACTCAAGGGAACAGAATGACACACACACACACACACACACACACACACACACATAATTATACAGGCCACCAAATGCAAATGCTTTGACACTGAAAAACACAACACATATGGTGTATAAAACATAATATCTTATACTATTTGTGTGTGTGATTTATTTTGTTTAACTAAGGTTTAGTTTTACAATATTTTGGGTACGACATTGTTAAAAAGTTAGCAAAACAAATCACTTTGGGCATATAAAAGTGTAAAAGGCAACAGTTATTAATCAATACTGTAAATATATATATTTTCCAGTTAATAAATTTTTCTTTTAGATGTAAGGCTAGTTTGTAGTAATTATGATTAGCTTTATATAAAAACAATGCAAGTCTAAGGCATGTCCCCATTCATAAAGCTTTATAAGCATATGTGCATCCATGTGTGTGCACAAGAGTTTTTGGAGTGATGCTTAAATTGTGTCTGAGCTGTAAAACAATCAGTCCACTAGAGGGAGCACTGGGAATACAGTATGACTGACTGACACACTCTCTCTCTCTCTCTCTCTCTCTCTCTCTCTCTCTCTCTCTCTCTCACACACACACACACACACACACACACACACACAGAGACTCAGTGTGGGGTTATTATACACTTTAAGTGTCTTTATCATTATCCAGTGAGCAGTGCTCTTATAAAACAGCTACAGTAGAAAAAATGTCAAATAATTTCTTAAACAGTACAATCCAATAGATTATAGTATTCAATCCAAACCATTAACGACAGCACAAAATGCAATATAAGTACAGTCCGATCGGTATATTGTATTGTCTTCTGATATACAGTATAACATATTTTCTTGAATGGACTGTACTTCTATCCCTCACAGCCAATCCTTAATTTATGTCAAATTCACAACGATGTCTAACCTGACCTCCATAACAATCAAATATCACAGCACATGTCAGAAAAATGATGTTCCAAACAAGAACAAAACGGAGACAAACTCATAGACAACAAGACTTATAGAGGGGACATGCTGCTGATTTCTCAAAATGATCTGTGGCGGTTCATTGGTATACTTGTAGTGTCAGATGGTAATATCATGGTGCTTTGATATATTCCATCATACCGAAAGATAAAAAGGTTCAAATCCCATGGTGTTTACATTGTACTCTCAAGTAACATGAAAGAATACCACGGTACTGCCATCATGGTAGTGTCCAAATGAAAACTATGGTGTTGGTAATATCATAGTACTTTAGTAAGAGTTACCAATCACCTGAACTGATCTGTCTGGACAATAATATAAACCAATCGATATGTTGATATCAAGTTTAGCCCTTTCAGTAGTGCAACAGTGCCCGCCCACTTTTTCAGTTGATTCCTAGATTAAAGAGTAAAGCATGAACGAAACCAACCAGCTCCGAGGTGAATCACAACATTACAGACTTTGTTTTAAGGCAAAAAAGTATTTGAAAATCAGACATAAAGACAAAAGGTACAAGTCTGTGTACTTGCCATCTTTCATGAGGGCACACACTACAATCCCATGATGCATTGTGAATGACGTAATCGAATATAAAACTATGGAAATATATACAACTATTAATTTTAGGTTGTTGAATATAAGTATAGAAACAATATAGTTTATGCTTATTGCTAAACATTCTGATAAACTCAAATATATAAGTAGTTTAAGAGTGCAGGGAGATTCATTTACATTACATTTAGATTTATGCATTTGGCAGACGCTTTTATCCAAAGTGACTTACAGTGCACTTATTACAGGGACAATCCCCCCCGGAGCAACCTGGAGTTAAGTGCCTTGCTCAAGGACACAATGGTGGTGGCTGTGGGGATCGAACCAGCAACCTTCTGATTACCAGTTATGTGCTTTAGCCACTACGCCACCACCACTCCAGATTCACAGTGGATCATGGGAGTGCACGGTTGTTCCTAGGCACCGTTCACAGATTTCGCTGGCCGTGGTTCTCTGATTGGTGGATCTTTCTCTGTTGGACCATGGGTAATGTAGTTTCAAATAGTTGAAAGTTGAAATAATGGAAGAATATAACATTGATGAACAGCCTCTAGGTCTGTCGTTAAAGGTTTATAAGTCATTGTTGAAACTCAATTCGTCCAAGGGATAAATGAATGCGATTTTTACTTCTGACTGTGGGGCTGTCAGTGTAAAGTGAAGTTATCATCTGGTAATACCATACTTTGACATATATTTTGACCACTTTCATGTACTACGGTATTTCAAGGCACTCCGAGTTACTTTGAAGAATACCATGGTACTTTATGTGCTGCATGTTTCCCCAAACGTTCAGTGTGTATTCAGTTCTGAGGAAGGGGTGTGTGTTTGGGTTTCTCTATGACATACCGAGGAAGAGAAAGACAGAGCGAGGGGACAGGCCCACACACACTCAAACAGTCGTGCCCCAGTGGAGCTGCTTTCTCCTGTTTCTCTCTCCGTCCGATCTCTCCATCCTGACAGGAGAGGCTTCAGGCATCTGCTAAGCTTCAGGCCACACACACACACACATACACACAAACACACACACACACACGGCAACGTCTAACCACATTACACACACATAAAAACAAATTCACACTGTACTCTGCTGTCACATGCACACATGATGAATTCAGTGTTGTGATTGTGTGACTGTGAGCGTTTCTGCAAACCACAAAATTCACTGACGACAGTGTGTGTGTGGCCTGACGGCGGTGTGAAGTTTTGCCGCACTCCCAGGGATGGCGAATGTAAAGTGGGTTTGCCGGGGGCAACGGGGATATGAAAGGTGGCTAATGAAGCACTTAGCATTTGAAGAATAGCAGCGGACCATGCCTGAGTTCCGTCAGACCTGATTGGCCGACGGGAGGGCTAACACGAGCTGAGTGGTCTTTTGTTGCTTGGCGACGAGCCCTGAGGCAACGCCCCAACCCTGACCCCACTCCCATCCCCCATCCATCTGCGTGGATGCGATGTGACAACTTCGCGGGAGAAGAACTTCGAGTCTTCCTCTCTGTACTGCCGGAGAGTTTGACAATGTATGTGTGTGTTTATAAGATCCGCTCTGTATGAATCATCCGAATAATGAATGTTGGTAAAAATGAAAGAACATCCTCGGCCCGTCTCACCTCATGTTTCATTCTGCTGCTCTCTGCTAACACCTGTCTCCCTGCATTTCACTTCTCACACTTTCCTTCATCTCTTTTAAACGCAATAACTGTTTTAAGACAATTCCAGCACCGCTTAATGTCTGTCTATTTACCTGAGGATGTCCCACACACATCACAGAGGCTACTTGTCACACTATTTACTCCAGCTAATATTTATCAGGCTACTGTAGGTTTATTTGAGAAAGGCAAACATTAAAGTCTTGCCTACAAATAAAGCCATTAAACCGTTGTTGCCATTGTTATTGCTCAATATACAGTTCATTTAACACATGCTGTTGTCACACAGTAGGGCGCATTTTCAACGTAGAACCTGCAATTAATGGCCTATAAAAAAAACTGTCTCACGAAACAGCAACTATTAAACCGCTCTTTTGGCTAACAGATATCGTAATTAATCAAATGTGTAAAATGGCCACATCTATAAAACCTACCTCAATCTGACATTTATGAGAAAAACAAAAAACATCATCCTATAAAGAGTTCAACCTTTTGGATAGAAATATAACCCTTATCTTCATTAAAGGGACAGTTCACCCAAAAATGAAAATTCTCTCATCATTTACTCATCCTCATGCCAGCCCAGATATGTCTGACTTTCTTTCTTCTGCAGAACACAAATGAAGTTTTTAAGAAGAATATCTCAGCTCTGTAGGTCCTCACAATGCAAGTGAATCGTGATCAGAACTTTGAAAGTTAAAAAAAAGCATATAAATGTAGCATAAAAGTAATCCACACAATTCCAGTGGTTTAATCCATGTCCTCTGAAGTCATATGATAAAAAACAGATACATATTTAGTCCTTTTTTACTATAAATCTCCACTTTCACATTCTGATTTGAAATTTTGATCTGTTTATCACCCAAAGTGATTGCATTTCTTCTACAGCACACAAATGAAGTTAAGAAGAATATCTCAGCTCTTTAGGTCCATACAATGAAAGTGAATTGTGGGCGAACCTTTGAAGGGCCAAAAATCACATAAAGGCAGCATAAAAGTAATACATATATCTCCAGTGATATAATCTGTGTCTTCTAAAACAATGCAATCACTTTGGGTGAGAAACAGATCAAAATTTCAAATCAGAATGTGAAAGTGGAGATTTATAGTAAAAAAGGACTTAAATATGTATCTGTTTTTTACCCACACCTATCATATGACTTCAGAGGACATGGATTAAACCACTGGAATTGTGTGGATTACTTTTATGCTGCCTTTATATGCTTTATTAACTTTCATAGTTCTGATCACCGTTCATTTGCATTGTGAGGACCTACAGAGCTGAAATATTCGTCTTAAAAACTGAATTTGTGTTCTGCACAAATGAGGATGAGTAAATGATGAGAGGATTTTCATTTTTGGGTGAACTATCCTGTTATGTTCACTTGTTTTCACAACAGCTATTACAAAACTATGAAGATATTAGAGTTTAAGTATGAAGATACAATTCACAAGCGTTACTTTAATATAAGACCGTTTTAAACTAGGAGCTTGAAACTAACATATAGAAAACCACCGCTAAATAACTAAATGACACTTCTACAGAACACAAACCTTTATGCAATTATTCTTTGACTCAAAACCTTATAGTTACTGATATATAGAACTTGTGGCAGTTTCTCTAACACTGTGTACTGTATATACTGTATACGTCCCCAATAGGAAGATGCATTTTGTCCTCATAGTACAAGTATGTAACACACAGTTTAACAGTTTATGTGTTGTATTTTTAGCAATAATGAAGCCCAGTATAGTGCCAGGGCAGAGAAGTGGAAAATGAAAGCCACTGACAGGAGAAATTAACCATGAAAAAAATGATATGTGATGGACAAAGGACATAAAAATAAAGAGAATGGCATTTTCCTTCTGTGTGAGAAGAGATACGTGCAGTTATTTATCTGAAGACTTTCTGTTTTATTGTTATTGAGCTGAAAGAGCGACAATTCAGAATATTACAAAACTAAAAAAGAGCATTACATTTCTCTAAACACTCACACAGCAGTCTTATTTTTAGGTTATGTCCTTAACCTTAAAACACATTCTCTGTCTTTAATGTTTATTTGTTTCTCTTGTACTCGTGTTTTATTGTGTTTGTTATCGTCGCATATTTATTTCTATGATGGAGCAGAGAGTCGTCCCAGCAGAGTCAACTTCATTTGAATGTCACAATGAATTTGCGTGTGTGTGTTTGTGTGTGTGTGTGTGTGTGTGTGTATGTGTTTCCATTTGAATTCAGAGTCACTTTTACTTTACTTTATCTGTAAGTGTGACTTTTTGGTCATTCTGGGGGGTTTAAAAACATTTTAGTTTTTTAGTCCAGACTTTAGTCCAGATCAAGCCTCGTTGCCTTTATTTCAATCTAATTTGTTGCCTAATTGGTCAGTTACACACAAACACACACACAGACACATGTATACACACACACAAACACACACACAGACACACTTACACACACACACACACACACACATACACACATACACACACACTTACACACACACACAAACACACATACACACACACACTTACACACACAGACACACACTTACACTTAAACACACACACACACACTTACACACACACACACACACACACACACACACACACACACACTGACACACACACAGACACACACTTACACACACACACACACTTACACACACACACATACACACACACACTGACACATAAACACACACACACACTTACACACACACAGACACACATACACACACACACACATAGACGCAGACATACATACACACATAAACACACACACACATAAACACACACACACTGACACACATATACACACACACTTACACACACACAGACGCAGACACACACACACACACACACACTTACACTTACACAAACACACACACACATGCTGAGGAAGCACTTTTGCAAAGATGGCTACTCATCCCTTTTGTTTAAATATGTGGATATTGATGTCGTCAGCCAGTTCTGTTTATACTTAAGGGCAAAAATCATCAGTGCTTTCATCTTTATGATTACAAAAACTAAATAAATGAAGACAGCGAGAAGAGAGCAAGAGGCGTGATAAATTAAACATAAAAACTTCTCATCTATAAATCCATGCAATGGACAAAAACAAAGAACTTAACATAATCGATCGAATCCAATGGAATTAATGCAGCTTCATATTCACAGTGACCTTCACGACCTTTAATGTGCATTACAGTGTTTTTCCCACACCGAATGGTTGTTATTAAGCACGTTGCAAAGTGAAACCACATTCCCCGTGGTAAAAATATTGTAAAGCAAAATTCAAATGTCTTATTGCTTTTATAAACGGTAACAACAGCAATGTGATGAAAGACACCAATTTCCAAAAAACAGTTACATTAATTATTCATATTCATAATATAAACAAATCGAACTGTAGATTGTTTGCTGATGCCAAGCAAAAAATCAATAAATATTTTGCTCGTTTTTGTCCAGTTTTAAACATACAGTTCATCAAGCACATGTTGACCTTTTGTGACAACATGCCCCAACGGTAGGGCATATTGCCATACTATACGAGGTAAGTTGTTACAATAGGAACCTGCCATTATTATAGAACATTATTTGGATATTATCGAAACACTTTACAATAAACAAACATTCATTGACATTAGTTTATGCAATAGGCCTCATTAATTAACAATAAATAATATATATTTGACAGAATTCATCAATCTTGTCTAATTTTAAAAGGAATATTACAGGTTTAATACAAGTAAAGATCAAACGATAGCATTTGTGGCATAATGTTGATTACGTTAAAATACTCACGTGTGAACAATATATGTTTCAGTGTGATAAATTCGCTTACTAACCTTTTCTGTGTAAAGTTATATCCAATTTTACAACTTCATTGCCATGACGAAGAACACCGTAAACCTTAAAACAAGTGTAAAAAACAACGATTTAAACAACTTTACAGCTCATATTTTGTGTTGTAACAGAAGAATGAATGTAAGTGCTTTAATAAAATTATAAGCGTCACATTTCATTGTTCATTATGCATTAAACAACATGGCGAAACTTTACAAGAAGGTTGTTTTTGTTAATATTAGTTAACTGCAATAGCTAACATGACAATGCCTTTTCAACACATTGATCCTGGCTAATTTCAACATATACTAATACATTTTTAAGATTAAACTGTATATGTCAACATTAGGTAATGCATAATGAACTAACATGAACGATGAACAAATGAATCTTTATACTGTAAAATAACATTAACAAAGATGAATAAATGCTGTAACAATATAAGTTCATGATACCTAATGCATTTATTAACAAATATAACCTTATAGTAAAGTGTTACCAATAATGTTAACATATAAACTTTTAGTTTTAAAAACGTATTCGTGTATGTTGAAATTTACCTTAACCCAAATGAATGTTTTTAAAAAGTAAAAACGCTTGTGACAACTTTCCCCCATATCAATGTGAGGAGTCTTGGGATCACATTTCAAACTTTCTTTTGCACAAAAACTTTAAACCGTCATTTATAGTTCATAGTCCAAACATATTTGTTCATAAAAGTGTTTGTGTGTTTAGCATGATGCCTGTGCATGGAATAATGAATGTTTGTGGAAGTATATCTAAGTTTGTCTGAATGTATTTATGTGTTTGTGTTTACAGAGAATAGATGGCACAGCGATGTCTCCTCAGCAGATGAGATGGGATATGACAGGGCAACACTGCTCTTTGTCAGATGAGAGGGAGAGAGTGTAAAAATTTAATCTGTAGTTATTTAGGGTATGGAGGCGTAGTGAGTTTGTCTCTGGGGTCATGGGGGCTTATGGAAGAAAGTTGTTGCAGCAAACGGCACGAAAGTAAACCTGTGTGACAGCTTCCTGTAGCAAAACGAGTTTAAACTCTCTCTCTCTCTCTCTCTCTCTCTCTCTCTCTCTCTCGTTCACGTATGGGGCATTCTGGATTATTAGACCCTATTTTATCTGTCTGCTTTGCACTATCTAACGCAACTTGCTCCATAAACGTCACAAATTCTAACATTTCATTATAGAGTTTTTATCATGCTACTTTGGTTCTCAACTTCTGACAGGGTCACAGGACATCAGAGAAAAACAAATGCAAATGCTAAAACACAACTTAATATATTTATCATGTTGCTAATCGTGTGTATTTATTAATTCTCAATTATGCTTATCAACCATGAAAAAACGCAGAAAACAAATTTTTTTGTTGCTGATGTTGCTGTGCATCCAATCAAACTGTACGGTATTTTGTGCAAAGTGATTTTTAGCTTGATAAAATCAACAAATTCAAAGATTGCATGACGTGCCCTCATCCTTCAAAATCATGAACCCAAATCATACGACCCAGACTACATTAACCCTTTGAGCTCTGTGGGTGTTTTTAAAGATTTCATGTTTCAGTGGCAAACCCAAAATTAAAGGGTTGACCAAAAAAATTTAAAAAATTTAAAAAAAACAAGGAGGTTTGGTCTAATTTGAAAGAAAACATTAGATTTTTTATGACCTAGATTACGATAAATTCTGAGACTCTCAGCCTAAGAAGCTGCTGAAAACTTGAGCCAAAAATGTGACATTTTATACCTCAAGAGTATAAATAAGGTGGCTCCAGAGTTTCCAATCATGTCACCTGTAACTGAGTAAAAGTTTGTGTTGATACAACAAACCAATCATAAGTTATAGCATTACAAAATAATTTATCATTGTGTCCAAAAACATTTCCAAGTGTCCAAAAAATTCTCCAATGTCTCCAAACAAATAAAACATAATAATTGTGCATACAAACTAATTACACATGCAAACACAACAATGACTAAAAGTTTGCATAGCATGCAGACATGATTTTAGTAATGAGATTTCACAGAAAGGGTTTCATTCTGTGCCATTTGAGTCATCATTGAGTCTGTGTCACGTACATGGCGCCATTTCCTGGTGGCCATATGTAATTACAGTGATTGATCATGTGACTCTCTGCCCAAATATGGAGGGCTACCGCCACTGGTTGGAGCAATCTAAACAAGTTTAGCACTACAGTGTTTCCGATGACGTCATTTTCTCATCTTACAATAACATGTACAGTACAGTGCAAAAATAATAAATTATCAAAACGAAACACCTGTAAAAAGGGTTAAATATAACCCATATTTGTAACAAGAATAAAAATGGTTTGTTCCAACCTAAATGTGTTGCGTGTGGTAAATTATTGGCTGCCAAAATTAATATTATTGTAATTTAACATATTATGTTAATAAAATGCAATGTTTGATATTAAGGACACAGTACAATAAACTATTTTTTTAAATATGTTGTGTACCTGTAACCATCATGAGACGTTTAAGTCCTAGTTATACTTCATCTGTTGTTGTCTGTGACATCTTTATTTAGTGCATTCAATAACGCGTCACCTGAGAATGCAAATATGACATGACCACCAACAAGATCTGAGAGCAGAGTGTCCAATTGTATGTGGTTTTGATATGTTGTTCTATAAGGCTACTGTTATAAAGAGACGTCATGAAAGAAGGCTGTTGCATTTCAATAAGAGACATGTTTGCTCACATATATGACTGTAGGTAAATACATACAGTGAACTTATATTGTAATGCACCTGGGTCAGTTAGTATCAACTCAACCAGGGGTCCCTGGCTCAAAACTGAGATTTGGATCATTTTTGTACTGGTGGAAAAACACATACAGTACGTTAAATGAAGATGAAAGTCAAAATATTAAATCTAAATCAATATTTGCTATTCTGTTAGTTTGCAGATGTGTGTCAAATTGACAATTGTCGCCTATGATTTGGAGCAAAACTACATGTAAACAAATGTACCATAGAAAGGTGGCAACGTCTTGTCCTTATCAGAGTAACTATTTGCAACCCAACCGTCTGTTTGAACCATAAGAATTTATAACAAAGTACACCATTTGTGTTGCTGCAGTAGCATGCAGATTAAAGATGGTGTATAGTTCTTATTATCATTATTATTAATGCTTATGTTTCTCTTGGGGGATCACAAAATGTTCATAAGCAATGGCCAGCCCTATCAATATCAAAGAGTGATGTTGAAATGTACCATCAACAACAACAAGGCCTATGACAGAAACTTTTATTTGAGGTCACAGAGAATGTTTGCACCTTTGTTTTGGTTGAGGATTTTGGAATTTTGAAAGTTTGAAATGGTTGGAATGTGGGTCATGGAAAGGTCGCCAACTGTATTTCATCTGTGGAACTTTGAATTTTAAAGGGCCTCCTTTATAAAACAACTCGTCCAATCAGAACGATGAAGAGTGTTTGACATATTTTGGACTGCATGAAAGTGATGCAGAGTTTAACTGATTTGTCAGCTAACCTTGCCAGGTCATAACAGAGAAACATCATCAACTGCACATCTACACGTGTATTCTAGTGCTTTTAAATACAACACTATCCACACACACACACACACACACACACACACACACACACACACACACACACACACACACGTAGATCAGTGATGGATTATTTTATGGGTCGGAGAACAAACCTATCAAACACTGCTGAGGTTTGTGGTTAATCACTAATTGGATTCACCCAATTAGCAGCTGTTCAGAGCGGGAAACAGGTGCAAAGCGAGAGGAGAGAGAGAGATGATAAAGATGGAGGCGGGAGGAGAGAAAGAGAGAGTGAGAGAATAAAGGAAGGAAAGGAACAGAATCTGGGAGGGTTTCAAACACAAACTCCAGAGGGAGGGAGACAATTCAAAGAAACCTGAGATAACAGACATGCAAATAAGGAAACACACAAACAAGGAAACGCGCACACACACACACACACACACACACACACACACACACACACACACACTCACACACACTCACACACACACTCTCTCTCTCTCACACACACACACACATAACACAAAAAGTTTTATGGAATTAATTTTCCATGTCTAAATAAATGTCAAAAATGTTATTATATTTTTTATTAGAAATAAGGTAGACTATTATGCATATTATGATTATCTCTGCATAATATTAATTCCATATATAAATATATACAGTATAAATATATATATATAATTATACATTTTATATCAGTATATATATATATATATATATATATATATATTGATATAAAATGTATAATATATAATAATAATATATTTATTAGATATTCTGATATTCTATATTTTTATAATAATAATATTATTTTATTTCATTTAAAAATTATATTTTATTTAAAACGTTTCCCCTTATTTAATTACTGTTATCTTTCTATCTATCTATCTATCTATCTATCTATCTATCTGTCTTTCTATCTATCTGTCTTTCTATCTATCTATCTATCTGTCTTTCTATCTATCTATCTAATAAATAACATCTATATAACACAAAATATATAATATAAAAATAACATGTATATATATATATATATATATATATATATATATATATTATCCATCCATCTATACATCTATAAATTGTTTGTCAGTTTATCTTAATGAATTTCCCACAAAATAATACTTAGCTAAAAATAATGACAATAATTATCATTTATTTATTTATATTTTATAATTTTATAAAATAATGATATATACATATTATATATTTTTTTACATTTCATATTTTATTCTATTCTATTATTTCTATCCATCCGTCTATCCACATTAACACTAAAATAGTTTCTCACAGTTGTTCTTTAGTGAACAGAGTTGACCATGTAGTCATTATAATAAACTATATATATTTCAATATAACAGTAGAGGTCGGATTTTTTAATTAAGATAAAAATGATAAACATGTGTGTATGCACTACTACTACTACAGCTACTGAAACTATTTCTGTCTGTCCAGATTTACACGATTACAACAAACATTTCAATATCTGACAGAATGAGAAAGAGGAAGTAAAAGGTTAAAGAGGGGTAAAGTAAGATGGAAAAAGAAACTAAAAAAAACAGACAGGCTGAAAAAAGACAGTGCAGGACGACAGCAGGTATCAGGTGGGGGGAATTATCCTCCATGCCGTAATTGAGGCCCCTGAGTGTGTCCATCCAAATGTGTGTGTGTGTGACCCGCTGCTCTTTGCCTGAGGCAATGGCTGACCCCTCCCACCCTGGCCACACCCCCCTCATTAAAACACTAATCCCTCTATCACACCACATGCTCTCCTCAGAACACACACACACATTCATACTTCAGTGAGTATGAGTTATGAATGTTAACAGCAGAATATACTTCAATCTATCAGATCATATCAAACTAAAAACATCAGAGAAGTCCAAATCACACAAAACTTTTCAAACACACACATTTCAATCTTGAGTCTCACAAAAGTATCATAAATTTACTTGATTACACTCTATGTACAGTGAGGTTTAAAGTCGGAGTTCAGTAATAAAAAGCTTCAATTTTGCAGTTCTTTTCCATTATCAATTATATTGTCAGTATAACAATTTGAGTAATAAGTTTTATTGGAAAATGTATCATTTCTTATTTCATTTGTAATTTCTAAACAACGTAATGTAAGCCAATTTGTGACAATGGCCATAAGAGTTTTTACATGCACACCAATACAGTATATAAAATGTTACTATTGTTTGGCGATATAAAGCTGTTTTTATGATTATTTTACTAGGGCAATAAAGTTACTTAAATCTTCAGAAAGACAGAGATAGAGAGTCATATCATGTCAGACTGACAAAAAACTCAAACAGATCTAGACAGTCTGAGCAAATCGATTACAAACGACAATAACCAGCACCAGATTGTCAGTGTCTCCTACATAAAGTGTGTGATTGTGTGTGTGTGTGTGTGTGTGTGTGTGTGCACTTGGGCTGGATATCACTATAGTTCTCTTAGTTTTAATATTCTCGCTTGCAGGCATTTGCAACGGCCCCTCTTCTCTCATCGTCATATATTAATAGCTTTACCTTCTCTGACCGAAGAGTGCAAATAAAACACAAATGAAAGAATCCTCATGCATATAAAACACACACACACACACACACACACACGGTTATTGGTCTCATTTTATATTTTCTTCTCTGGATGGAAATTAAAATCTCTGTTTGCAATAACACCTTCCAATTCAATCCAAACTCCAGCAACCTCAGTCAGTGTGTGTGTGTGTGTGTGTGTCACAGCACCAGTCAATTTCCCACCAAAAGTAACCTGTTTTACAAGCTACACAAAACAATGATATATTGGATATCTAAAAGGATAGGTTTAGGAGATAGAAACTACCTTTAGCTCAGTATAAGTCAATAGAACGTCCACAAGATAAAGGGGTAAAAAAACATGTGTGAGTGTCTGATCAGGGCAGTATTTTATTTGCCACAGTGCATTAGTCTTTGTTCTGTTGCCCTAATGCAGTGGTGCCCAGACCAACAGCCCACCGAATTGAGAAAATTGGGGGTAAAATATGCATAACTGTCAGGAAAATGTCACAATGTAAAAACTCTTAATGTCCCTAAAAATACAGGTAGGTATAGCTGCAGGCCGGAGACCTCTAAATGGGGCAGAATCTCTTAAAGAGGGTGGGGTTACTCTAAAATGGGGGCAGGGTCACTTCAAAAGGGGGTTGCGCCAACTCCAAAAGGGGGTGTCACTTCCACTCATGGTTATGGTTAGGGAAAGGGTTAGGTCAAGGGCTCCCTATATCTTTAATGGGTATTTGGAGCTCACGCCCCTTTCGGAGCAATGCCTGCAGCTACAACATTCTCTAAAAATAGGCTTCATTTTCAATATGCAAACTGTACAAAATAATTTTTTTTGTCTCTTTTGATTTTGGAGTAAAATATGACCTGAACATTGTCTTGACCAGTTTCATGATTACTAAAGTGATTACCAGTTACAATATTACTACAGTAAAACCATGTCTTCCTCCAAATAAACACAGTTACTGGAGTCACAGTTACTACAATATTTCTATAGCCTCGTGCAACCCGCGCCCACATGCGTGGCTGTTGCATTTTGGCTTTGCTATATGCAACGCATAAATTAAATTCATCTAAACTGACTGAATACTGTTCACGAGAATCTACACTTTCATTTAAGGGTAAACGTCTGGCACACCGAGTCACATGACACAACAACATGGCATTGATTTCTGTGAAGCACTTCTATGGGTGCAGAGCCAACATAAATGCCTCTGGTAAAAAACCTCTATGTTTATTCATTGAAACCTGTTTAAGTGTAAAGAGTAGAGTCTCCAGCTTGATTTGATATGCCTTTTTTAGAGCTGATAAACATAATGTCCGCATACATGGATTTTGGGACATTGTTCCTCACAAGTTCAAAAACAAGTTATTTTGAATAACTTTCAACATTAACACATCTGTGGGCCATTTCGCTTCATTTTAACAAATTTTGTTATATTTTGTTATCACTGTAAAATTTGGTTCTATTCATGAACATTAGTAAATCATTACTATATTCACTGTGCATTTTCACATTGAGAATAAATGGGTTCATCCAAATGAGGCTTTATACGGACTTAGGATGAACATAAATTGCATTTCAAAATGTTCTGAGACCAGTGGAGACAGACAACACACTGAGGGTTAAGTCATTCACTAAATAGGGAGCAAGGGAGCATCATATAGCTCTCTCTGCCAGCTAAGTGCATTCACAACTAAAATCCGACCAAAGTTCAGATTCAGGCTGCAGATGATGTTTAGATCACATGTTTGACAGACATGGGACAATCATAATCAGTACATAGATTCAGAATTTATAATGTATCATTTTATTTTAACATGGTGGGCTGTGATTGGACGATGCTGGCAATTAATTTGAATCAGAATTAATTATGCTAATTTCTGATGTAATGTCTGTAACATCTCAAAAACATGAATAACCAACTCTCCTGGAAACATAATAAACAATTTGATTAAAAAAATCTGACTTTCTATAGCTGTATATGATTCAAAATTTCCCAACTTAGTTCTGCTGTCCAAATATGTGGACATACATTTTTAGGAAAACGCTCTAGAATTTTTTTATTTTGCGCTACTAGATACAGATTAAAAAGGTAAATGTAAAATGCACTCAGCAGTCATGCTCGGGTCTCAGGAGGATAGTCAAAGCATTGTCCCATTCAAGTCAATCACTTTGATGCTGCGTCAGTACCTGATGCTATGGGAAAGTCCTCCTAGGAGTGATGATCTCTGGGGCCCTTTAAAACCACGCAAATTTATTGGCAGATCACATTTGATGCTCCTCCGATGCACGCATCATTGTGAGCATATAAAGTGAACCACGGCGCAATTTCAAATATCAATTTCATGGTTACAACAATATTACTATAGTAAAAACATGGCTTCCACAAAAGAAATAAGGTTACTACAGTCATTGTTTCTAGTCACAGTTAATACAATATTACTATAGTAAAACTATGATTTCTGCAAAAAAAAAAAACATGGTTACAACAGTCATGGTTACTACAATATTGCATGAGTAAAACCATGGTTTCCACCAAAAATGGTTAATACAGTCAGAGTTTTACCGTCATGATTAGTACAATATACAATAAGAAAACAACGGGAAAAAATTGACACAATGACTCTTTTGAATTTTAGGAAACATCTGAAACAATTAAGAAGTCCATTAGGTCTCCTGATGCAATACAATGATCCTCTGAGACAACAATGATCAACACTCATTTTCTCCTCTCCTCTCCTCTCCATTCCCCTCATTCTCTCCTCTCGTTAGCTAGTTCTCTCTGAAGTGTTAGATGAAGGCATTTGTCTGGAGGGTGGGTGATGTACAGCCTGGCATGTGTGTGTGTGTGTGTGTGTGTCTGTGTGTGTGTGTGTGTGCGTGTGTCAGTCATAGAGATCCCTTCTCAGGCATTCTGACAGGTAGAGACGCTCCGTCCGGCTTTAAAGGGAATTCCAAACGAGCCTCTGACAGCAGGCCTATTTCGTCTGTGAGCATGTGTGTGTATGTGTGTGACTTCGGTTTGCACACCACTGTGAGGGAAGGGGGGACCTGCAGGGCAACACAAATACTGACAGCGAGATCAACCATTCAAATCAGGCCCCCTCAGAGCCACCCAGCCAACCCGTGACCCGGATGCATTTCAAAGGCCCGCCCCCTCCACTGATTTTTGCAAATGAGAATTCTGATTAATCCATTGATGCTTGCTGGGCAATTGCAGCAGAAATCATCGGCTGTCTGTCAGCACAAACTCACAATCACACACACAAACACGTGGGCGCGCACACACACACACACACCAAGGCCCTTCGGATCAACAAGAAACAATGGAGAGCGCAGTAATTGGAGACCAGAACTTGTGTGTGTGTGCGCGTGTGTGTGTGTGTGTGTGTGTAAGAGATAGAGATAGGAGGATACAAACTGTTGCAGTGAGTCAGTCAGGTATATAACCTGGACTAGTGTGTGTGTGTGTGTGTGTGTGTGTGTCTTCAAAGCACAGGCGTGTTGTTGAGCAGCATTAGCTGCCTCTCTGAACGCTTTTAACACAGAGCGAACAATGACAGGCCTGCCACAAGAGGAGGGATAGAAAAACTGGTAAACATACGTATGCAGCAAAACAACAGTTACCTGAGCAGCGAGATCTGAGATCTCTCTCTCTCTCACACACACACACACACACACACACACACAGTCTATCCACAAGAGCGGCAGTGAGACATGTTACTTAAAGTAATCTCTGTGTATGTTGCTAGTTGCCAGATTTGTAGTGTTTAGTCAACAAGAATGCATATATTATTAACTCTACACCCAAACCCCTACCCAAAAGGAAGATTTATACTTCTGCATAGCATAGTAGCCAACGCAGTGGTAGTTCAGCATTGGTGTGTCTGCATCATTCGGAGTAAACAGCCAAGTGATAGTATTAGTATATTGAGAGAATATGAGAAAATGCATAACTAATGAAATATGATTATTTACTGAACCATACTGTCAAACATATGGTCAAAACATCATAGAGATTGGAAAGATCTTGAGAAGAATACAACAAATAGTGTTTCAACCACAAACCAAATATATATAGAGTATTGAGTCTTTAACAGATGTGGCTTTTGGCACATTTTCGCTTGTAACTTCCCAAATCATATAAAGAGAATATAAAAACAGCAAGTTCAAAACAATGTTACACCATCACTGATCAGTGGATATAATACAGGTCTTAAAACAGTCTTGTGACGTATATCTTTTTATCATGCTTTTTATCACCCTAGGGGACAATGTGAATCACGGTTGTTGTGTAAATCTTTATATCTTTCTAAGTCTTGATCCCAAAAAAACCTCACAAACTTTGACAAATTCCAGCGACTAACTATTTTCTTTAGAAGCGCTCGTTATAGCAGCCTGAGAGCTTGTAAACACTCTGACACCAAGTTGCATGAAGTCAAGCAGGCCTAACTAAATGTTTAGCCAGCTCTTGCCATTTCTGTGTGCAATATGCATCAGATGGTAATGAACGGTTAATAGGCAATCCGAGGCGGAGACAAATCCCTTGTCATGTTATCCTTATTCTTATGAGCAAGTCTATGTGTGAGGAAAGTATTTGTGGTCGCTGTCGAGAGAATTTTACATGTACATTTCTACAGAGAACAGTGGCAGAATCCTACAGAGAAAAACCTGCTCGCACGCGCACACACACACACACACACACACACACACACACACACACACACACACACACACACACACACACACACACACACACTGTGAGGCCACTGGCAGTGCCCTCGAATCGGATTAACTGCAGGATTTGTTCCCTAAAGCTGAAATCAAACGGAGGATGCTCTCCTCTATTATGAATTTAATTAGAATCATCTTCTTACACGGCTCAGAGACATATCGACTCACACACTAATCACCAACACACGCAGACAGAGTCGATCAAGCAATTTCACACATGCAATTGTGTTATTGTACCTAATATTGCTTTTACAAAACCCAAAAACTAAAATTATGTCATCTTTTACTCACCCTCATGCTGTTCTATACCCGTATGACTTTGTTCTATGGCAGACAAAAGAAGATGGAGCGCCAGAATTTTATCCTCCGTCATCATTTACTTTAATTGTATGGAAAAAGATGCAACGAAAGTGAATAGTGACTGAGACTAACATTCAATCTATTTCCATGTTCCACGAAAGGAAGAAAGTCACTTTGGAACAACTGATACCTGTTTTAAATGGAAAATTGGTGATTTCTGAGAATAAAATGGGTAATTATAGTTATTTAACTTTAAAAAGACAAACTAAACTGCCAATCATCAGATTGATTTTCTATAGTTTCTAAAGTATTCATATTTCAGTAAGTTCAATTTGCTCATCCCTAGTTGTTTATATGAAATGTTTTGTTATACAAGTTATAAATGTTTTTTATTACATAGCTCTCTGAAATACTCTATTCTGACTGGTAAATGGCGCCATCTAGTGGTCTGATATTTCTGAGTAACAACCGCACATCCAGGGATTACGACATATCAGGCCGTCATCTTTCTTACTTCTCGTATCACTCTGCGATCTCTTCATTTAAGCTAATAAAATACAGTCATTTCAACTCAAATCAACGTTTTGTGTCCATTTATTTATCTATTTGGATAGTAGCCATGTAATGAGCTGGATAATGAGCAGGCAGACGATCATTTTAGCAAAATAAACAGCAACAGAACTCAGAATTCAGCTGTTCAACAATTTCTTACGATTGCTTAATTTTAATGCAAATAAATATATTATCTCCATTTATTTAGTTGCCATGTAATAAGCATATTAATGTTAAATCAGCTTGTTGCAATCGCAAAAAAATCCCATTCAGAGTGATACAAAAAATCCACATATCACCGCTTCAGTGTTTATTTTACGATAATAACCGACTGACTGTAAATGATCCCTTACATATAATTGAGCAAGAACAAGAGCTAGAACATCTACTGTATACAGATGGGCTTTATTAACTCTTTTAATCAACTTAATTTTCATGGCCTTTTCCAGGAACAGCCGAAACCCAAATGTGGCCATAGTCTGAGCCGCCTGACCCTTTGTGTGGGTTTGGTTGGTTCCTGTGGCTTTCAGGCGGGAGCGCGCCTGCCATTCCAAACTCTCCACTGGAACAACGCATTCCGTTTGAAGTGCTGATCCCAGCTTCACCTGCAAGATCAATACCCACCCGTTCAAAGCCAGATGGGCTTCTTACAGCACCAGATCTTTATTAATTTATAGAACTTCTTGAAACTTTTTCTAAAGGAAGCTGGAAAAAAAACAGAACGAAGAGAAAGAGTCGAGAAAGAGAAAAAAAAGAAACCAGTACAAAGAGGGTGATTAACACGGAGATGCCTTTGACAGATAGGTAGGTCACATGATCGGCTCGCTGCAGCCCCGTGCATGTCTTATAACAGTCTGAATATTGAAATGGCCACACGCGTAAATGAGCAAATGTGTTCTGAAAACCGATTTGGATCAGATCGTTTGAATTTGCAAGATAAGGCAGAACATGAACTAAATTTGGACCGATACAGAGAAGATTAGCATGGCAAATCTGAAAAGTGCTTGGTATTTTTGTTTCTGTCACTCAACTGTTAAAGCAGGGCGCTAGAAACATCAAGGTCATGGTTCGATTCCCATGAAATGCATTAAATGGTCAAATGTGAAGATAGCTTGAATGCATAGGAAGTCTCTTTGGATAATAGCATCCACCAAATGCAATAAGCCAAATTGTAAAAAAAAAAAAAAAAATGTGCTTTTACTAATATCCCCTCATGAAGGTAAAAAAGCATACAAAGACCATAAAAAAAATCTTCCATTCATCCACAAATTTCAAATACTTAATTTCAGTCCGATATGAAATTTCTGGGCCGAGACGATTAATGATAATTGCCCGCTCATTGTGGTTGATACTGATCAAATTTATGGTCCCACTTTATATTAGGTGTCTTGAACTACTATGTAAAAACATTGAAATACATACAATGCAATGCATTAATTGTGTAATTACATATTGTTCTGCAAAATTCTCACAAAATTCCCATTTGCTGCTACTGAGGTTGAGGTATACGGGTAGGTTTAGGTGAAAGTTTAAGTGTGTAACTACAGATGTAATTAAATGCAAGAACTTTACATGTAATTACAATGCAACAACACGTATGTACATAAAAAGTACATTGGATCAAATGCTTAAGTACACAGTAGTTAAAGACACCTGATATAAAAATGGTCCAAATTGACTTTAACACTTTAAATTGGAGCTGCAAGCAAATTACTTTTAAAAAACAACTTACTTGAAACAAAATAGGTTCACAATCTGACCAACTCTTAAATATTCCGGGTTTGATAAGTTAAACTCAACTGACAGCATTTGTGGCATGATGTTGATAACCAAAGAAAATGCATTTCGACTCGTCCCTCCTTTTCAGTTTACAGTGAAGCACTTATAATGAAAGTGAATGAGGCCAATCTGAAAGCATTTAAATACTGTTTCAAAAGAAGAGCCTCAAGATGTAAATGATATGCGTGTTAACATGATTTCAGTGTGATAAAATCACTGTGTAAAATTAACAAAATTAAACTTCGTTGCTATGATGACGTAACAACATAAACCCTGTAATCCCGCATAAACAACAATTTATACAACTTTACAGTTCAGATAATACACAAGTTTTAACAGAAGAATTAATGTAAGGGCTTTTATAAAATTATAAGCTTCACGTTTCTGCCTTTAAACACTCCAAAAATGGACCCACTGACTTCCATTGTAAGTGCCTCACTGTAACCTCGATTTAAATATTTTTATAGAAGAAGAGGGATGAGTTCAAATAATTTTTATATTAACACTGACACTTGAGACAGCCTGACAAGAAGAGAAGCCGCAAGTCTGCAGAAATTATTGATGAAAATATCTGTGGTAATTTCACTATCGGTGTGATAAAAATACTTGATTTTATGATTCATTTAAATAAACAGACAGCGAAAACATGTATCTAATGGCTACAGGTCACTATGGTGTCTGAATATATGGGGTAATTTTGACACTTTTAAGTGGCTTTTTACTGCCCCGATCCATGATTAATTTCTGACCCTGAATGTAACGTATTTTTAAAACCATTTAGAAGTGTTTCAATGCCCCTGTTAATGTTTGTGTGTGTGTGTGTGTGTGTGTGTGTGTGTGTGTTTGAGAAAAGTGTAACTGAGAAGGAAAGAGAGAAACCCGGGTGTGCAGCCACGCTGGAGATCTTCATTTCTTTGTTGTCAGATTTGATGATTTTAGAAAAATTACCATCCCTGCATTCAAAGGAAATCTACCTCACACTTCCATGGCCTGCGGCACGGAGGGAAATAGAAGGTTTATATTTATTTTTAATTATATCAGTTTATCAGGAGGCGTAACATCAGAGACACATCTGATTTTATCTCCTCTCTTTCACACCTGAGGGAATATTAATACAAACAGCCATTCTGAGCTCTGATCACTGCCTCAAACACACACACTTCTATGATATCATTTCATCACCCCTGTCGTTCTCGCAAATAAAAACAAACCGAAAGATGCGTTTATATTCAGAGCTTCTAAAACACACTGATGTAAACAAAGCAGCACACTGCGCTAACACACACACAGACACAAACACATCGTAAGACAGTCTGCATGCACAAAGGTAAAGGAAAACCTCTAATGAGATCTCTTTAATGTCTCAATAGATTCTACTAGAAACCAATGAGGTTCAATGGAGACTTCTGCACTTTTTCACCCGACAAAAAAAGGCCCCAGTAACCTCACAAATATATCCTCTACAGAGTTAGAAGAGATCTCAACAGTGTTGCCAAAAGTCAAAAAGTCTGAGATTTTCGAAACACAATGAATAAGGGACTCTTTAAGTCTCCTGAGCTTTGAAAGAGCAACCTCTGAGCAATACACTGCTGCTCTGGATGTGTTTTTTTCTTCCTCTCTGTGCTTCTACATTCAGTATTCTGGATGGCCGCATTACCCGCAATCCCTTGCTGCTGAGGCGCCTGTGAAGACGATATTCCCAGAAGAGATGAAGGTAACCTTTGTGTCAAGTAAACTCTTTCTATTTCTCTTGCAAAATGTCAAAATAACGTATGCACACACTCACTTTCTTTTTTACATCTGTTAAACCAATGCATTCTCATGCTAACCGTGTCTTGCGGTTTCCTGAATTCACCCTCTTTTTCTCTTTTGTCAACTTCATCTCTTTGGCCTCATGTTTATAACTCTATTCAATATTTCTTAAGTTGAAAGAGCTAATCACTAACAACGCAGGTTGGCATCTCCAAGGAGATCTACAATACCTTGAGAGAACTATCCGTTCATCTCAGTGAAAATAGGTTTTTATACAGGCTTTTTTGGGCCGTGAATGGCAAGTGGCTTATCACTCTGGAGACCTTTCTCAGAACAAGTCATCTTGGGAGCCGAACGATGCCATTAAAAAACATTATACATATAACCTGCCCACAAATGAACGTGCCACATCACTGTCTTCATTGCAAGTCCTACTGCAGTTGAACTGTAACAGTCTGGTTCAGGAAGTAAAAATCCCACTTATTTTTATAGGGGAATTGGTTTGAACAAAAACTGTATAAACTTTAAAAGGTTGCCAATCGATGCTTCTGTTGAAGCCATCAATCCAGGTTATTTAAACTAATAGTGGACTTCCAGGAGAAGAACTACACTACCCATGACCCTAAAGAGAAAGATCCACTGATCAGACTAAAGAGCGTAACAATGCCCGCCCACTTTATCAACCTTCTGGTTTCCGGAAGAATTTTCCCCATTCATTTCCTCCATAGTCTTTTAATAAAATCCTCCATTGTACACCATGAACCAAACCAACCAGCTCCGAGGTGAATCACAACATCACAAACTTTGTTTTGAGGCAAAAAAGTATTTGAAAATCAGACATAAAGACAAAGGTACAAGTCTGTGTACTTACCGTCTTTACTGAGGGCACAAACTACAATCCCATGATGCATTGCGAATGATGTAATTGAATCAAAAACGATGGGACTATATAAAACTAATGATTTTAGGTTGTTGATTATAAATATAGAATTTTATTGCAAAATATCCCGATATGTACAAATATATAAGTAGTTGAATGGGGAAGCGACACCGACTCGATTTCGTCATTCACAGTGCGTCATGGGAACACGTGGTCAATCCGAGGTGTGTTTCATGAGTTTCATTGGCTGTGGTTCTCTGATTGGTGGATGTTTCTCTGCTGTACCATGGGTAATGTAGTTGTTTACCATAAATTCCATTTTTCAAACGCGACAGACGGATGGCATCAATGGTAGCATATAACATTGATGAACTAAATGTATAGTTTTATATTTTTTCATAGTTTTAAATTTGCTTATTTTATTCGCAATGCTTCATGGGATTGTAGTTCATTCCCATTGTCTTTTTGTCCTATTTTTATATACTTTTTTGCAAATTAAAGTTTGTAATGTTTCGATTCACCTCAGAGCAGGTTGGTCTGGTTCATGGCTTAAAAATTTATAAAGGATTTTATGGAATCCCAATGGAACAAATAATACTTCTGGAACCAAGACAGAGGAAAAAGTGGGCGGGCACCATTGTGCACAAGTATGAAACAGCAGCTGGGAGATTATACCTAATCTAATGCTTTCATGCTGCCTTTATCTGTTTTATAGAGCTTCAAAGTTTTGGTCACCACTTGCATTGCACCGAAAGAGCTGAGATATTCTTCTAAAAATCTTTGTGTTCTGCAGAAGAAAGTAAGTCATACACATTTGGGATGGCATGAGGGTGAGTGAATGATGAGAGAATTGTATTATTGATTATTTTTGGGTGGTCTATCCCTTTAAGACTAGCATACTACCAAAAAAATCTCCTTTTGTATTCCACAAGAGAGAAAGTCATACGAAATGTTGACAGACATTTGGGTGAACTATCCTAAAATTTTAAAAATTACAAGCATTACATTTAAACAAGGACACATCTCTTTGTTGTCTCCTTCAGTTTGTGACAGTCTGCTGAAATATTTTGGAAGGAATAAAACAGGGTGGGTCATGCGAATGGGATAGGGTCAGGCGATACCACGATCCTACGAGGTAGAAACCATGCACTTTATTTCTCAACATATGATGAAAACATGTACATTAGATTTTGGAGTATAATTCACCTTTAAAGCCCTTGTGTCTGACTCTTGAAAGCTCTTTCGGCTCACACCAGTTCTCCCAGTATACCAAGTGCAGCGACACAGGTTTGCTATTCCGCACATTGTTGTGACCCACCATCGACGCTTCTTGGCTTTTTCTTGGCTTCTCCCCGCGGCACTTTCCTGGAGGGGTTGGAAAACAGGGCAAAGAACGTGAATTGGTGTGTGTTTGTGTCTGTAGGGAGACTGGGTGACATTTAGAAGCTGCTTGGGGTTTCGTCCCGTTAATATCCAAACTAATTAGCCTCAAAACACAGCGGTGTGGTATCGTTTACCCAGACTAGTGGCTAAAGCAATTGCGTACGGACCAGAACATCCCCACAAGCTCTCTCGTACCACAGTCCAAATATGTGAGATTACGCTTAGATTACAAATGTCAGATATTGGTCGTAATTATAACTTCTCAGCTGGTATATCAGTCAAAGCGCTGACATCCTCTCTGGCCTGTCTGGCATGCGGTGAGGGACAATTGTCATGATGTTTTGACAGGCTGGTCAGAGCTGCAGTCCCTGCGATTTCACAATTATGCAGCAGAGCTCAGCTCACACCCTACTGACAACAGATACAGGCCAAGAATCTCAATGCAGCCCCACTACGCACACACACATTCTCTCTCCTCTTGGTTTTCTCCACCCCGTGGTCTCCACTCACTTTATCAATTCTCCAATTTTCTCATTAGTCTTCTATTGTTTCTCTCACACTGTTCTGTTTCACACAGTCTCTCTATTTTTTATCATGCTGTCTCTCTTGCTCTCTCTCTCTCTCTCTTGCTCTCTCTCTCTCTGAATTCTGTGTCTTTTTAGTTTAATTTCTCTCTTCTGTATTTATCTCAAACAATCACAATGCATATTTGAAGGGTAAATTTACCTTCTTGTGTTAGACTAAACAGTAAATTCTGGTAAAATTAGATACTATGTGGCATTCATTTATATATCTGCCTATCCATCAATCCATATATTCTGTCTGTCTGTCTGTCTGTCTGTTCATCCACCTACCCACCCACCCATCAGTCAATCCATCCATCCATCCATCCATCCATCCATCCACCTAACTACGTATCCATCCGTCAATCCATCCATCCATCCATCCATCCATCCATCCACATAACTACTTATCCATCCGTCCATCCATCCATCCATCCAACATCCACCCATCCATCCATCCGTCCGTCCGTCCGTCCATCCATCCACCTAACTACTTATCCATCCGTCCATCCATCCATCCATCCATCCATCCACCTAACTACTTATCCATCCATCCATCTATCCGTCTGTCCGTCCATCCATCCATCCATCCATCCATCCATCCACCTAACTACTTATCCATCCATCTATCCATCCATCCACCTAACTACTTATCCATCCGTCCATCCATCCATCCACCTAACTACTTATCCATCCGTCCATCCATCCATCCATCCATCCATCCGTCCATCCATCCATCCATCCACCTAACTACTTATCCATCCATCTATCCATCCATCCACCTAACTACTTATCCATCCATCCATCCATCCATCCATCCATCCACCTAACTACTTATCCATCCATCCGTCCGTCCATCCATCCATCCATCCATCCATCCATCCATCCATCCATCCATCCATCCATCCAACTAACTACTTATCCATCTGTCCATCCATCCATCCATCCACATAACTACTTATCCATCCGTCCATCCATCCATCCATCCATCCATCCAACCATCCACCCATCCATCCATCCGTCCGTCCGTCCGTCCGTCCATCCATCCACCTAACTACTTATCCATCCGTCCATCCATCCATCCGTCTGTCCGTCCATCCATCCATCCATCCATCCATCCATCCATTCATCCACCTAACTACTTATCCATCCACCTAACTACTTATCCATCCGTCCATCCATCCATCCACCTAACTACTTATCCATCCGTCCATCCATCCATCCGTCCATCCATCCATCCATCCACCTAACTACTTATCCATCCATCTATCCATCCATCCACCTAACTACTTATCCATCCATCCATCCATCCATCCACCTAACTACTTATCCATCCATCTGTCCGTCCATCCATCCATCCATCCATCCATCCAACTAACTACTTATCCATCTGTCCATCCATCCATCCACCTAACTACTTATCCATCTGTCCATCCATCCATCCATCCATCCACCTCACTACTTATTCATCCATCTATCCGTCCATCCATCCATCCATCCACCTAACTACTTATCCATCCGTCCATCCATCTAAAATGACCCCAAATGTATTTAATTACCTATGGCAAATTTAAAATCTATGAATATCATTGCATTAGATAAAAATCAAACAAAGGGGCCTTTAATTTAAAGAAAAATAGCACACTTTTAAAGCAAACTTGTTTTAAAGGTTAGGTTTTAAATAAATATACTGTTCAAAATGAAAACAATATGTTTCAAGAAGGACATCCTCCAAGATCATTTGTTGGTCCAATATATATATATCATGATCAGCCACAACATTAAAACAACTGACAGTTGAAGTGAATAACATTTAATATCTCGTTACAATGACACCTGTCAAGGGGTGGGATATATTAGGCAGCAAGTGAACAGTCAGTTCTTGAATTTCATGTGTTGTAAGCAGGAAAAATGGGCAAGCGTAAGGATCTGAGTGACTTTGACAAGGGCCATTGTGATGGATATAAGACTGAGTCAGGACATTTAAGAAATGCAGGTCTTGAGGTGTTTCGAATGCTAACCTGTCTTCCGATCCCACAGAAGAGCTACTGTAGCACAAATTGCTGAAAAACTGAATGCTGGCCATGATAGAAAGGTGTCAGAACACACAGTGCATCGTGGCTTGCTGTGTATGGGGCAGAGAGCCCATGCAGAATGGTGCCAAAAATAAAATCCAGTGAGCGGCAGTTCTGTGGATGGAAACGCCTTGTTGATGAGAGAGGACAACAGAGAATGGCCACACTGATTCAAACTAACAAAGTCTACGGTAACTCAATACTGAGATGCGTGTTGGCACTGTTTGGGGGCTGTGGGCGTGGTCATGTGTCTGTCTGCGGGAGAGGGAAAGCAGTAAGGCTCATCACCTGGGCTGGACGAGGAAAGACCCGCAACAGAGACTGTATTTTAGAGGGAGCAATTTTGAGTTGGCCACTAGAGCCGTTTTGCTGTGTGTGTGTTTAAACTAAAGTGTGTGTGAATAAATACTCAACTGTTCACTTTCTCCTGACTCCTCCATTGCCCATGAACCTATCCTTATCACAGGGACCTACACAATATTAGGCAGGTGGTTTCAATGTTGTGGATGATCTGGATGGATTGATGGATTGTTTTGGTTAAAACTTTTTTTTTTATTACTTATTTGGATTAATTACTGTGGTATTACATGCAAAACATTCAAATAAATCACTTAATATAATCTGCTCAAAAAATATAATTTCTTTCAAAGACTCAATGCCTTAAACCGTGGCATTTTTCAACTAGTTCTTCCTCAAAGGTGCACATTGTAGCAGTTTGGTAACTTCTAAACAAGTTACCTGATGAACTGATGTGCATCCCTGTCTCACAAGAGTTGCATTGCAGCCAGCCAATCAGAATGGATTTCCTGTCAGCTTTTGCTGCAGTCTGCATCATGCTCGCTGGGATTAGTCTGTGTGTATTCCATGGACATGCTGTCTGAGACAGAAAGTACAGCAACTAAAACACAAGGGAGTGCCAAACAATCAATCCTTCAGTATATCCATAACACATTTTGATATAATTACTTTTATTACTATAATTTAAGGTCATTTTAATTTTAAGATAAATTATAGCTATATATTTAGGTATAGCTCAAGCAAAGAATAACCTCTTGCTTTTTATTTGATCACCTATCAGTTTCTGCTGCTCTTGTTTTTTGTGTGCAGCACATAAAATTGTGCAAAGGGAACATACTTGACACTGAAAGCACAACCATGACCATGTGCCAAATTTGAGTGCTTAAGGTTTCACGATAGCAAAGTAGACATCAGACGCATTTTACATATTCTTTGTTGCAACACTGATCATATGTGTAATTTCTGGATTTCCCAAGCACTAGAAATTAAACAAATCACAGAAGTGCAAATGGGTTAAGGTTTCTTTCCACATGTTATAATTTGTAATCAACTGTCTCACTGTACAGCCCTGGCTAACAACCAAGTTCACATCTTTCGGAGTCCCCCCCTGGCAATGTGGAGTCCCGAGGCAATTGCCTAGCTGCCTATAGCTAGCAAGGGTATAAAGTAACAAATTACAAATACTCACGTTACTGTAATTAACTACTTTTCCCCAAGAATTGTATTTTTAAATAGTTTAAAAATGTTATACTTTTACTTGAGTATATTTTAAGTGCTGTAACTGTTCATTTAATGTGCTATTTTCCCACCATCTGTGTTCGCTA
The DNA here is from genome assembly GCA_032164185.1 of Moxostoma hubbsi. Classification (NCBI taxonomy): domain Eukaryota; kingdom Metazoa; phylum Chordata; class Actinopteri; order Cypriniformes; family Catostomidae; genus Moxostoma; species Moxostoma hubbsi. The sequence continues at coordinate 38,304,384 of JAVLUX010000031.1, forward strand.
CTTCCCTGTCCTGATTGTATTTTTATCTATCAACATGATTGGCTAGGGAGAGTCTCGTGACTCCCGTCAAATCAAATCACACATAAAAACTTGAATGGCAGCTGCAGATCTGGCGCCAACTGTAATGGATGTAGAGGATGCCTCAAGCACAGTTCAACACCTGAACATCACGGATGCAACTGGAAGGGGTGAAAAAGGCCAATTGCATGATCGTGTCATGTGAGCTTAACTTGCTCAAGCCAGATATCAGCATTAATCCTGCCTCTAATTTGAAAAAACATATCAAGGTACATTTTATATTTCTGTTTGCTAGATTCTGTGTGATTATAATGTAGCCTGTAATTTAACTATCTATCAATGAGATTATTGGGCTGATGTGAGAGATTAACGCAATACTATCAAGATGACTGGGCAATAAAAAGATCTAGATGTTTATCAGAAAAAGAGAGATGCCCTCGATCAATCTTTTGAGTAGTTTTCTGTATTTAGCCTATATTCTACATCTAGAAAAGGGGTGTTCATTACATCGATCGCAATAGCAAGACAACCACTGGTTGGTTGATCTAGATAAAATATAATAGATTGACTTTTTATTTCCTGACGTCTGTCACTGCGTGCTGTTTGATTGACAGGCAGCTAATGGTTGAGCGCTAATCATGCATTTGAATGAGAACTATTTCTGGGCTTATAAAATACAAGAACTAAATCAATGTGGAACATTGTATCTCAAAAGGAAGACAATATGGCCTACCATGTGCTACTTAAAGAAATAGTTCACACAAAAATGAAAATTCTCTCATCATTTACTCAACCTCATGCCATCTGTCTATGACTTTGTTTCTCCAGCAGAACACAAATTAAAATAGCATGCAAGTAAATGGATGCCAAAATTTTGATGCTCCTAAAAGTACGTAAAGGCAGCATAAAAGTAGCCTAATCCATGTGACTCCAGTGGTTAAATCCATGTCTTCAGAAGCAATATGACAGGTGTGGGTGAGAAACAGATAAATATTTAAGTCCATTTTTGCTAGAAATTCTTCTTCCTGCCCATTAGATGGCGATATGCATGAATAATGGGAATCAACAAAAACAAAAGAAGAAGAGAGTGAAAGTTAAAGTGGAGATTGACTGAGCAGGGAGGAGAATTTCTAGCAAAAATGGACTTAAATATTGATCTGTTTCTCACCCAACCTATCATATCTCTTCAGAAGACATGGATTTAACCACTGGAGTAACATGGATTTGGCTACTTTCATGCTGACTAATGTGATTTTTGGAGCTTCAAAATTTTGGCACCCATTCACTTGCATTGTATGAACCAAAAGAGCTGAGATATTCTTCAAAAAATCTTAATTTGTGTTCTGCTGATGAAAGAAAGTCATACACATCCGGGATGGCATAAGGGTGACTAAATAATGAGAGAAAACATTTTTTTGTGTGAATTATTCCTATAAAGCCCGATGTGGCCCCTGTACCAAACAACTGCTCTTCCGTCTCTATTGTGCCAAGTGACCCTGCTTTTTTTAGTGTGCTACATTTTTAAATTGCAGCATCGAGTTTTTATAATAAAAGGGCATAGCTTTCACAACTCAGTACTCAATACTCACTACTCATAAGTACTTTTAAATGAGCTACTCATTTAATCTTACTTGAGTCGTTTTAGGACATGTATTTTTACTCTACTCAAACTACATTTTTCAAGAAGTAACAGTACTTTTACTTGAGTATTATTTTTCAGTACTCTTTCCACCCCTGATAGCTAGCGCCAGCCCTTATACTAGTTGTTTAAATCTAATTGCAAAAATGTCTCAGAAACGTGAAGTTAGTTCTGAGGAAATGTATCATTTGTTTGTAGATACTACTTGCTTTGATATTTCGTTAAAGCAAGAAAATTCATACATTTTATTTATAAATCACTGTTGCCTTCTTAATTACAAACTCATTTGGCCAAATTAACAGCACTGAAGTTTAACATCCAGCAGTGAGATCATGCTCAGTGTTGCTGTACAAATGACAGTAATATGAGCAAAATATACTCCTCTTCCATGAGCTGTATTAAGCAAAGATGGTTATGAAGGCAGATGCCTTGCGAATGGAAGTGTGTGTGTGTGTGTGTGTGTGTGTGTGTGTGTGTGGTGTGTGTGTGTGTGTGGTGTGTGTGTGTGTGTGTGTGTGTTTTAGAGGGTGGGGGAAGAAAGCGATAGACAGTGAAAGAGAACAGGGTAGAACCTTGCCTCAAGCAAAAGCCACTGAACAGTTAAGAACTTCCTGTTTCACTTCGGGCTACGAAGCAAACGCTAACCACACATGATGGAATGATGGCCTTTCATCTGTCCGAAGAAAAGAGGGAGAGAAAGAGAGGGAACTTCTGAAAGAGAGATGTTCTAAGCCAGATCCGATTTTCTCACTGTCTGTTTCAATTAGTCCAGAGCCTTTGTGTTAAGCGCGGGTAACTGTTTAAATGCCTCGCAACGCTCCGGCGTAACGTTTGGACTAAATCTGTCCAGTTCGCTTTGGGTGGTTTGTGAGAAGAAGGAAGAACAAAAGGAATGTACAAGCATGTCGGCACATGGCTGAGCACTGCAGCTGGACAGAGATGTTTGAATGACTGGATGCGTTCGGCTTTTGGTTAGATTAACTGCTTTATCAGAATGCAAAACTTGGCAAATAATAGAGACCCCAAATTGAAAATTCCCTCACCCTCATGCCATCCCAGATGTGTAAGACTTTCCATCTTCTTCTGAACACAAACTAAGATTTTTAAAAGAATATTTCCACTCTGTAGCTTCATACAATTCAAGTGAATAGTGGCCAGAACTTTGAAGGTCCAGAAAGCACATAAAGGCAGCATAAAAGTAATCCACACGACTCCAGTGGTTAAATCGATATCTTTAGAAGCGATATGATAGGTGTGGGTGAGAAAAGTCCTTTTTTACTATCAATTCTGCTTTCTGCCCATTAGTTGGCTATATGCATGAATAATGTGAATTGAACAAAAGAAAAAGTATGTGAAAGTGAAAGGGGAGATTTATAGTGGAAAAAGGACATAAATATTGATATTTTTCTCAACCATACCTAACATATCGCTTCTGAAGATATAGATGTAGCTACTTGAGTCTTATGGGTTACTTTTATATTGCCATTATGTGCTTTTTGGACCTTCAAATTTCTAATTACATTCACTTGCATTGTATGGACCTACAGAGCTGAGATATTCTTCTAAAAATCTTTTTTAGTGTTCAGCAGAAGAAAGAAAGTCATATACATCTGGGATAGCATGAGGGTGAGTAAATGATGAGAGAATTTTCCATTTTGGGTGCACTATCCCTTTAAGTGGTTTTAGTTCAGGACACAGACTCTACATTGGACATCAAGCGGCAAACCAATAAGCACCAAAATGTTGTTACATTTAAACTGTAACACTTTACAATAAGGTTCCATTTGTTCACATTAGTTAATACATTAGTACATGAACTAACAATGAACAATATTTTTTTACTGCATTTATGTATCTTTGTTAATGTTAATAATTGAAAAGTTAATAAATATACAATTGTTCATTGTTAGTTGATGTTGGTTTATATTGCATTAATTAATGTTAATACGTACATCATTTTATATGTTGAAATGAACATTAAGCAAGATTAATAATTACTGTAAAAGCAACAAATGGGACTTTATTGTAAAGTGTTACATATCAAATGAATACATGGAATGTATTATTACACGTGTTCAACTTTATGGCCTTTACACATGCAGCTGAGATCTGAATCCAGACTCTAAAATAGCTGTACACTCTGATTTTAGCAGCAAAATATTTTGCTAATAGAGAAGCACTTTGATGTGTCAAACAGGTTAACAGGTACATTTTTGACTCCATGAAGCAGTGTTTTGAAATGCACACACACACACACACACAAATGCACACTCACTGGTTTAAGGCAGATGCTTAGAAGTGCAAATTGGCCGTGTCTGTGTGCTCTGATCAGCAGATTGAGTCTGTGTGTTTACTGTGGATTTCCCAATGATGCTGTGACAGGGGTTTTTACACGATGCCTCAAACCCAGCTTAGGGACGCGTTTCAGGCATTACATGCAATCTATGCTTCTCTCTCTCTCTCTCTCACTCTTTCCATAATTTTTCTAACCCCTCACTCTCTTTCTCTCTCGCTCTCCTTAGCAATGGTGGTCCCTCAATGGTAGCCATGGAGACCATGTATTGTAAACACCGTCCAATGTTCAGGTGTTCAGGAAACTAGAACAACTAATAAACAACTCTTAAAAATTGGAAAATTGGAGGTTGCTTACTGGCCCAAAATTAACGCCATATTTCTGTTTTAAGGCAAGCGCCTTGCATGGCAGCTCTGCCGCCATTGGTATATGAGTGTGTGTGAATGGGTGACTGGGACACAGTGTAAAGTGCTTTGTAACCTCTAAGGTTAGAAAAAGCACTATATAAGTGCAGACCATTTAAAGGTGCACTCAGTAATTTTTCCTCATTAAAAAACTTTCACGCCAAAATAAATTAATTGTCATTTTGAAACTTATGCATAAAATCATGAATACCCACACAAGATGAGGACCATACTCATATCAGTTACCTTATAAAAGCTATTTTAGTCTACATGGAGAGGGTCTCCTCATGGGGGCTGCCATGTTAGAATGTGACCAGTCGAATACTACTCAATTCATTTCAGTAACCGCCCTGTTATTGGACCCTTTCACTCATGAATCACATTAATCATGCCTGACAGTGTATAGTAAACTTATACAATGGCATCTGTAACTGAAAATGATTTTTAATGATGCTGCATCCACGCTGCTAGCTGTCACTGTCCGTCCAAATTACACTAACAAAAAAGTTACCGAGTGCACCTTTAAAGGTCATGTGTGAACAGGATCTTTTGGGAAATACTGGTTAATTAGCCATGTCAGTTTTCCAGAAAAATATTTTTGTAATATTACATGAAAGTTCAGTTTTGATGCCATGTGTAAACAAAGCCGTAAGATTAACTGTTTGAGCACATACATGGTCAGGACACGCTGACGTGAGAAGTCGGTTTTGGGCCAAGCACAAATTTTTGACAAATTTGACGTCAAAACATTTCCAAAATATTTCACTCACGGGTGAAGCGAATAATGTTGATCGTCTCCTAACAAGGCCACATGTCAAGGTCTGGGTAGATCAGATGGTAAGCGAACAATCAGTTCTCATAGTCAAAGTGTTGAATGCGGGAGAAATGGGCAGAAGTGAAGACCTGAGCGACTTTGACAACGGCCAAACTGTTATGGCCAGACGACTGGATAAGAGCATCTCTGAAATGGCAAGACATTGTGTGGTGCTCCCGGTCAGCAGTGGTGAGTACCTACCGACAGTGGCCCACAAACAAACCACAAACTGGCATCAGGGTGCTGGTCGCACATGGCTCATCGATGCACGAGGGAAACAAAGGCTATCTTGTCTGGACCAAACTGACAGAAGGTCTACTACGTCGCATCCTGCCGCGTTTGGGGCTTCGTAGCCGCAGAAAGGTCAGAGTGCCCATGATGACCCCTGTCCACCATTGAAAGCACCTACAATGGGCACAGGAGCATCGGAACTGGACCTTGGAGCAGTGGAAGAAGGTCGCCTGGTCCAAAGAGTCCCATTTTCTTTTGCAACATGTGGACGACCGTATATGTCTGCGCCGTTTATCTGGGGAAGTGATGGCAGTAGGATGCACTGTGGGAGGACGACAAGCCGCTGGAGGGAGTGTGATGCTCTGGGCAATGTTCTGCTGGGAAATCCTGAGTCAGGACATGTCACCTACCTAAACATCATTGCAGACCAGGTACACCCCTTCATGGCAATGGTATTCCCTGATGGCAGTGGCTTCTTTCGGCAGGATAATGCACCCTGCCACACTGCGCACATTGTTCTGGAATGGTTTGAGGAACATAATGAAGAGTTCAAGGTGTTGACTTGGCCTCCGAATTCCCAAGATCTGAATCCGATTGAGCGTCTGTGGGATGTGCTGGACCAACAAGTCCGATCCACGCCGGATCCACCTCACAACTTACAGGACTTCAACGGTCTGCTGCTAATGTCTTGGTGCCAGATACCACAGGACACCTCAGGGGTCTTGTAGAGTCCATGCCTCGGCAGGTCGGTGCTGTTTCGGTGGCAAGCGGAAGACAAACAGCACATTATGCAGATGGTCATAATGTTTTGGCTAATCAGTGTATATTTAATTAGGGCGACTTATTATTCAGCAAAAAAAAGTCTAGGATTGCATTAACATACACAGACACATACTAATCGCACAAACAGGTCTAAAGGCCTGAGAATCAGACACCTGCTTTAGTGCTCAGAAGAAGTGTATCAGTGGGCGTGTCTGTGTTAGGCCCCTCCCACTCTGACAGCAGTATGCTGGTAGGCGAGTGTTAAGCACCTCCCTCTCTGTCAAAGTGTCAGGCTTCATTAAGTGATTTTTTGGTATGATGGCAAATCCACCCACCTGACTCACACAATCGCCCACAGTAAGGGCGAGCTTGTTGTATGTGTGTGAACGTATGTGTGATGTCAATGCCACAGGCGACTACCGCTCATGGCCAATCAACCCGACCTGTCACTCTACATCTATCTCCCACACACACACGCACACACACACACAGGAATTCTGCCCGAAGCGTCTGGGCGAACACATGTAAAGTGGATTTTTGTACAACACTTAGCAATATTAGCAGACTCAAGATGGGTCATGTGTTTGTGTGTGTGGGGGTTTGAGGTTGTGGACTTTTAAAGTGGTGGTTATCAGGGTCGCGGTGGGTCTGTCCTAATAGGGTCGCTGAAGCGGGAAAAAAACAATGCTAAATGCAAATAATAAAATGCATCTAATTATATAATCATGTGTAGTTATAATAGAAAAATGTATATGCTTTTTAAACTATATAGGGAAGAGAAAAACACTTCTCATATTGTGTCGATTGGCAGGTGTCAAATTAAACTTTACATTATTTTAACGTAAACCTCTCTGTCACACGGTAGAACTTTAGTAGCCAAAATAGGTGTAGATGCAAACATGGACAGGTTGCCTTACCTTCATCCTCAAAAATCATAAACAAAACTCGCCAAAAAATACAAATCTCACCCAGACAGTAAAACTGGTTCACTTGAACGAGAATAAACATGTCAAATGCCACCATACGGTAAAGAATGTTCAATGTTCAGTGTTTGATTTTAATGGCATTTTTGTTTAATTTGCACTTTTGTACACTAAATAATTTTGCTACATCACTGGGTTGAAGTACAATTTAAAGTAAGGGTCCTTAAGCAAAACTACCACTGTTTTGAATCACAAAACTTCTGATGAATTAGCAAAATATGATATATGTATATGTGTATGGGGGATTTTCACTTAAATGCTTCCTTGAAATACTTCTAAATTTTTAAAGGATATATTCCGGTTTCAATACAAATTAAGCTCAATCGACAGCATTTGTGTCATAATATTGATTACCACAAAATTAATTTAAAAAACAACAAAAACAATCTGTTTTCCAGTGAGACACTTACAATAGAAGTCAATGGGGCCAATCCATAAATGTTAAAATACTCTGGCAGGGCGGAGTGCGGGTCCGGGTCGTGATGATACACCCCCGGTCCCTTATCAGGCTAATCAAGCCTCCGAGAGGGATAAAGGCCGACTGCGGAAGATGGTACGGGAGAGAGAGCTTGTTTACGGGCATGTCCGTCATGTGTGTGTTTGTCTCTTTGTTTAAGTTCATCATTAAAATATTATTTATATTGCCAAGCCGGTTCTCGCCTCCTCCTTTCCATTGAACTGCATTACACACTCACAATCTCAAAAGTTTAGCCACATGACGTAAACAATATGTGTGTTAACATGATTTTAGAGTGATAAAATCACTTACTAACCGTTTATGTGTAAAGTTATAGGCAGTTTTACAACTTTGTAGCCATGCCGATGGAGTGGTGGTGGCGTAGTGGGCTAAAGCACATAACTGGTAATCAGAAGGTTGCTGGTTCGACCCCCACAGCCACCACCATTGTGTCCTTGAGCAAGTCACTTAACTCCAGGTTGCTCCGGGGGGGATTGTCCCTGTAATAAATGCACTGTAAGTCACTTTGGGTAAAAGCGTCTGCCAAATGCATAAATGTAAATGACGATGTCATGTCAACAAACCCTAAAGTGAACCTAAATTGTACAATTTAAACAATTTTAAAACTCAAATAATACACAAGTTTTAACAGAAGAATTATATAAGTGCTTTTATAATTTATAAGCTTCACATTTCTGTCTTTAAACCTTCCAAACATTTGCCCCATTCACGGCTATTTTAAGAGCCTCACTGTAACCTTGATTTTACCTTTTTTTGAAGAATAACTTTTTGTGGTAATCAACATTATGCCTCATGTATTGCATTTTCTAAAAAAAAATTTTTTTTTAAAAAAATATGAATTTAACCATGTAAAGCCTGTCATATGAAAGAATTGTCAGAAAATTCGAATTTTTTGACATTAAACTGTTTTTAGTACCATTAGACAAACTATCAAAATAAATAATTAAATAATTAATTTAATTATTATAAAAAAAATAATAATAATTATAATAATTCTGCTGGTTTTTTATGTATCATATTTGATACATTGGGCTTTAAAGGTCATTATCCTCATGAGGGTCAGCAAATCATTGTTGTGTCAGAGGTTTGTTATTTATGTTTCTCTTATCCCATACATGCTTTAGTGGTAAATCTTGGGATATTATCAGAGGACTCCCTGGGCTTTTCAGAGACACCAAATATTTGAGAGTTACCGTGAAGTAGCATGCATGGAGCCTTCACGCTATTCTCCGCGGCATCCACGCACAACTCACCACCCACCCCACCGAGGAGGTTCCCCATGTGACTCTACCCTCCCTAGCAACCGGGCCAATTTGGTTGCTTAGGAGACCTGGCTGGAGTCACTCAGCACACCCTGGATTCGAACTCGCGACTCCAAGGGTGGTATTCAGCGGCAATACTCGCTGAGCGAGTATAAAATACTCTTTTTTTATAAAAAAATATAAAAAAACTTTTTTTTTAACTTCAGACTCAAGATTTGTTTTTTTTATTTATTAATTTTTTTTGGAGGGTTTAAAGACAGAAATGTGAAGCTTATAATTTCTAAAAGCAGTTACATAAATTCTTAATAAAACGTACGTATTATTTGAGCTGTAAAGTTGTTTAAATCGTCGTCGTTGCAGGATTACGGGGTTTGTGACGTTATGTTGTCATGGCAACGAAGCTGCAAAATTGGATATAACTTCACACAGAAAAGGTTAGTAAGCGATAATTTTTTTTGTTAACATGCATATTGTTTAAGTTTTGTGACTATATGTTTATAACAGCGAGTATTTGAATGTTTACGGATTCACTTCCATTGTAAGTGCCTGACTGTAACCCAGATTATTGCTTTTTCTTTTATTTATTTTTTTAAAGAAAAGGACGATCAAATTGAAATCAAGTTACTCTGCAAGCAAGTTAGATATACATACATATAGCTACTGTATATATAAAGAGCTATATATAGCTATAATTGTCAGGCAATACTCGCATCATCATAAATAATTTTAAATAATTAAAAAAAATATTAACATTTAAATATACCCACCCCATTTTTTTTTTTTTTTTTTAAATCTACATTTAAAATAATACATATAAATGTAGCCATTACATATAGATACAAAATAAACAGAAAAATATTCTAAAATAGAATGACTTTTGTTCCCCCAACAATATAACAATATAGCAGGACTGATTAAGAATTCACCTCTAATAATGTGCTGTTCAACAACTGGAATGCTCATTACCAGCAAACAGGGAGAACACACTCAGAATGCATTAATTTAAGCCAAGAATCTACCTGAGTTTAACTACTCACCACCAGTCATTCCCAAAACCACAGCTCGACTTCATTGCCCCAGGATATATATCCCACACACACATACACACACACTGGAGAGCAGCTCTTCTCACACTCCCATTAATTAACCACATTAACATACGAGCACAATGACCCAGTCAAATGACCCGGGGCGAGAGCCGTTCAACTTCATTAAATGTGAAGCCGTCACACTCCTCGGCCTCTCTGCGGTCCTATCATCTGATTCTCACAGATACATAACTTCACACATCACTCTCTATTGCACTGTCAGACATAAACAGGCCAGAAATACTTTCAAATATTTCTTGAAACTAATTCAAACCTATATAATAATGACCTGTTATTATCCAAAGAGACTTTAAAGCATTTTCTAAAGCGTTGACATGAAATATGTTTTTGCTGTAGTTAAACTCTTAATATGTTTTAAGGGTTAGATCACCTAAAAATAACCCTCAAGTTGTTCCAAACCCATATGACTTTTTTTCTTTTGTTGAACACAAAAGATGATAAACCTCAGTCACCATTCACTTTCATTGCATCTTTTTTCAAGACAGGGTTGGAACAACATGAAGGTGAGTAATTCATGACAGAATTTCCATTTTTGCGTTTAAGTGAACTCATTCAACATCTAAACAACGTCTGCTGGAATTAAAGTGACACCTCAAAATGTACATGCCAAACAAGGACAGAAACTTCAAATGATATTCTGGTCTCTGGGTCAAGGACCAATAAAATTGTACAAGATGACTAAAATGAGAAATCTTTCTTTTTTTTTAAACTGTTTCAACCTCGTGCAAACAGTTCGCTAGTTCGAATCCCAGGGCGTGCTGAGTGACTCCAGCCAGGCCTCCTAAGCAACCAAATTGACCCGGTTGTTAGGAAGGGTAGAGTCACATGGGGTAACCTCCTTGTGATCCCTATAATGTTGTTTGCTCTCGGTGGGGCGCATGTTGAGTTGTGCGTGGATGCCGCGGTGGATGGCATGAATACTCCACATGTGCTATAACTCCGTGGCAACACCAGGGCTTGACTGGGAAGAGAAATCGGCCCGGGATTTTGCATAGAAACTGGTCCAAAAGTTGTTGGCGGGGGCTCGCTGTCCTTTTCTGCATATCGAGGCGCCATTTTGTGGTCCGTTCTGCGTAACGCGCCGGCTCATTTTAGCTCATCGCGGCCCATTCGGCATGTTTAGCGGCCAACCCATCAGCCCGCTCGGTTCTCCCGATGACCAGTCCACCCCTGATAGGCCCCAAAGTGCGTCGACCCACCGGGAAAATGCCCGGTATTCCAGATTACCAGTCCAGCCCTGGGTAACTCGCTCAACAAGCCACGTGATAAGATTCGTGGGATGACGGTCTCAGACGCGGAGGCAGCTGAGATTCGTCCTCTGCCACCTGGATTGAGGCGAGTCACTACGCCATCAAGAGTACTTAGAGCACATTGGGAATTGGGCAATATAAATCCTATATTTATTGTGCATTATCACATTGATTGGATGCATCCAAAAGCTGGAAAATTTTGCTTTCAGAGGCTTTAAATAGGAGTTAAGATGAAAATATGGTGCATTTCAAACTGTTCTGTGATCAGTGCAGACATTCACTAAATAGGGAGCAAGGGAGCATCCTATAGCTTTCTATGTGCATTAAATCCATTTATAATGTATCATTTTATTGTAACATGGTTGGCTGTGATTGGATGATGCTGGACATTACTTTGAATCAGAATTAATTATGCTAATTTCTGATGTAATGTCTGTAACGCCTCAAAAACATGAAAAACCAACAGTCCTGGACATATAATAAACAATTCTATTTAAAAAATTTGACTTTCTATAGCTTTGTACTATTTAAAATTTCACAACTTAGTCTCACTGCCCACATAAGTTAACATAAATTTTTAGGAAAACTATTAGTTACAAATGAAAAAGGGAAATGGAAAATGCACACCGGAGTCACACTCGGGTCTCATGGGGTTAAAATAAAGGGGCTTCGCTGTTTTGTTTTTTTTTTGTTCGTTTTTTTAAGACAATAATAAAAAGTATTCCAAACTATTATGTCAAAACTTTTCTTTCAAGAATTTCAGTTTTTAATGCAATTTTTTTTTTGTTGTTGTTGTTGTTGTTGTTGTTTTACTGTCTCCGGACAGTTACACCACTTAGATGTTTTTGACTTTAAGCCCAAGAAAAAATATCAAAATGACTTTGAAGTCAGAAATTGAAAACATGTTCCTTATACTGGAGGTGTATTCAAGTAATTGCTTTGTGTGAATTATATTTTAATATATTTTGAATAACTTAATAGTTCCTGACAATAATAATAATAATAATAAATAGCATCATGTCATTAATCTCTATGGATATAGCTCAGGTTCCTCCTTCGATGTATTTCTTTAACATGTTTTATAGTAAAACAAACTCAAAATTATCAACTCAGTTTTGGTAGCACACCTCTCCTCAACAAGCCGCATGATCTACGGTATCATTCATGTTCGTAGCTCAAATGGTGCAAGATGAGTTACCGGCCAAAGTTTAATACTTCGGTTAAGAGGTTTGTTTGTAACACAGACAATCTTTATCTAACACACTCGGGTTAGTGAATGTGAACTGTACGATCAACAGCATGGTCATGACATACAGTACACTCTGTATCTCTCCCACACACACACACACACACACACACACACACACACACACACACACACTGGTCTGCGGTCACCGCTCATTTCCTGCCCCCCAGCTCTGTTCACAGGGTTCCTTGGGGCGACCTGTCTGGCCAATTACCTGCTGAGCTGTAATGAGCTGCCAAGAGCCAAACACACACACACACACACACACACACACACACAGCTACTGTATCCATATCAAGTATTTTCTCAATACACATATAAATGAAACACTAATTCATTCTTGCGTTTTCGGGCCAAACAGAATTACTCTTGGTCTCCAGTGGTAAAGTGAAAAGAAGGGGAGTTGAATTAATGCAGGAGATATGTGCTCTTTAGACAGGTGTATAGAGGGAATGTATAGAGGAGAAGAGATGTATAGAGAATGTATAGAGGAGAAGAGATGTATAGAGAATGTATAGATGACATGGAAGCGAGAAGAGCTGGTGAAATGGGTTCAATGTCTGGATCAACTGAACATTACTGACTTCCCCAAGCAGCCACTGGAGACCCCAAACAGACACAAACACACATTTCTATCTGGATGAATTTTACGAAAAATATGTCCAGGTCATGACACCCCAAAATAAAAAAGACAAAATTAAGAAATTAGATTTTTTTAATGGATATATATATATATATATATATATATATATATATAAATAAAATAAAAGTTCAACTTTTTACATGTTTATGATTATGATAACTTAAACAATGAGTGAAAAAAAACAACCCATTTCAATATTTAAAAAGTGAAAATGATTTCCATTAATTTTTCAAATAGCACAACTGTCCCGACAGTTGTGGAGTAATTTCCACCACCACACAATTTTGCCCCAAATAAAGTTTTTCCAAAAGTTAGTGTACTTGTTAACCAAGAGGCCAAAAGTGCATGAGATGAAATATGATACGAGTGATGTTTGAAGAACTTGAAGAAAAATCAAGACAGAATATTTTTAGCGGGCAACATTTCCAATCAAGCTGTAATTTTTCCAAATTATGCACAAAAAAAAAAATAAACAAAAAAAAAAATTCTTGTGTTTTTTTAATTTGTTTTTTATGTTCTGTGTGTGTGTGTGTATTGAGGGTACATTAAATGTTAGTGATGAAATCAGCCGTTTATTTAAAAAAAAAAAACACTTAAAACACTGAACTCAAGCAACGGCTGATGGGTACACTCTGACAGACAGCAGGCCATTTAGCATCCAGCTCATCCAGCCCCCCCCTACCCCACCCCGCTACTATGCCTGGGGGGGGGGGTTTCCACGATGACGGGCCATGTCAGCATCAGGTGCTCAAATCTGCCAGTCTGCGCTATGGCCCTCCTATCTGATTGGCAGCAAGCGGGGTGTGTGTTCTGGGGGTGTGCTTGTAAAAAACTGGAAACGTTTTTGAAAAACGCACAAGAAATGCATTTCAGAAATGCACTCGGCCATGTATTGTAAGAATTCCCAAAGTAGTATAATCTCAAATGGACACAACATTATTTATTTTTTTCACCATTTTTCACTCAAAGGACGTGACTTTTCAAATGTGCACAATGTGTTGCTGATAGCTTTAGCATGTTAGCCAACTTCAGCCCAACATTAATATCTCAAATGATCTACTTACACAACATGAGGTGACTGTAATACACTGAACTTACAGTACATTTGTAAGGTGCTTGATTCTCCACAGAAGTTAGGGTATTGGTCACATCCGTTAGCATCGTGACCTGGTAATCCTCCCACTTCTGCTACATAGAGCAAGTCACAGGCGTTTTTTTTTTTTTTGTGTGTGTTTTTTGTTTTGATTGTAGTAGTACATCATTAGGTGCTTGTAGTACTCTTTGTCTCGCAGTCAGTCTTAAAAATCATATTTTGAAACCAATCAAAGACAAGAAATTTAAAGGAAGCTTAGGATGGAAATAAAGAGCTAAAGATAGCCATTGCAAAATGAGAGATTGAGAGTTAGTTTACATGAGGGTGTCAACTTAAACTCATTCTGAACTATTTCTTAATCATCTTTTGACATTCCCATGGTTCTTTCTGTATTATCTGTATGATTTCCCAGCTAACAATTTTAGGTTCTGGGAACGTTAGTTTTTGGTTCCCAGAACGTTCCCAAGAACGTTCCCTATTGGTGATCCAGGAAAGTTTTCTTAACGTAAATAGAACGTTCCCTTAAGGTTAGGGGAACGTTCTGGAAATTTTATGGGAATGTAAAAAAAGACTTTGCCAATCAATGAGCGCTCTCTACTGATTGATAATGGTCATGTAATTAAGCATTTGATCACTGCTGTTAAAGCAAACATTTGCAACCTTTTAATTTGTTTAAGAAAAATAGAACCTAAAATAACCTACAGGGAACATTCCCAGAACATTCCTGTTTGGTTCCCAAAAAAATAACCAAATGGGAACCATACAGGAACGTTAGGGGAACGTTCTGTGTTTGCTGGGTTCATTGTATTAATCAGGATGGATTAAAAAGTGAGACGAAACCAGCCAATGCACCAAGAAGCACCACATCATTCATAAAACATAAACACATTGCTAAAACTTACTGAAGTTTGTGCTGCTGTTTTCCCTCCAAAATGATGTCACTTCCTGGAGGATAACTTTTTTGTCCTTTTAAAGCTTGAAGAGATGGTCGCCATCCACTGCCATTGTATGACATCAGCGAGCAGAATATTGTTTCAAATATCTTCTTTTGTGTACTGAAAAAGAAAGTCATATAAAGTCATAGTGGTTTCGAGTTTTTATTTTGGGGTGAACTATCCCTTTAAAGGGATATTACAAAACAGGATGGATAGTGATACTCAAGACAGGACAAACCTACAGTATAAATTGATTACTAATTTTAACCACATTCATTTTAAGCATCGTAATTAGAGAAAGGAATGCTTTATATTGATATTGTAATTATCAAGTTGAGACCATCTCTAAAGGTCCACACAGGTTGACGTATCCTGCTGTGCATCTAAAACGAATTCAAAATGCATTTAGATTTTTTGTAATAATTATTATAAAGTATATTTATAATTATTAGAATTATGCATGTAGCTTTTAAGACTCCATATGAATTGAGAGATTATGTGGTAATGTAAATACTTTCTACTAATATAGTACTTTTTTACATTAAATAAATTAAAGCATGAACTTAAAAATATTAATTAAATTCTACATTTGTATTTAATTCAAATGTGTAAAAATAAATGTATATTTAAATAAATACATTTCACAGGGAGTATAATTTACTACCTTTTGAAAAAAAAGTGAAAATAAAGTGATTTTGTAGTTTAGTAAATATAGCAGAATTGATTAGTTACTTTCTACATTGAATAAGTTACTTTTAAGTAAATTCTACATTCAAATGTGTAAAAATGAATGCTCTTGCATATAAGTAGATTTTAATTATGACTGGTTGTTATTTTTACAACGTGTCATCATGTAGTAATTCTCAAGTAGAAAACCTTTTCATATCTGTTTGCTAATTTAAATAAATTGTACTTAACTTTTCAAAGCTGGTGTTCCCAGCATTCACTTGGCTTGAATAATTAATTAGTCTGCATGGTTTTATTGTTTATTTTCATCATTTTAATTTTATTTCTTGTACTGTGTTTAAAACAATCATTGTATTCCAGTAAAAAATTAAGAATCTAATCAGAATCATCTTTGGGAATAATAGGAATTACAAAAGTCATCCGGATGGAAATATGCCATTGAAACCGTAAATGTAAATAAGGTCAAATATTCACAATGCAAATTCCTAAAGGTGCAACAAATATGTCCATTTACAAAAATCAAATATGTTAATTTTTTCTTTTTGATTTTGGGGTGTCATGACCTGGACATATTTTACATACAATTCATCCAGATAGAAATGTGTGTTTGTGTCTGTTTGGAGAAGTCAGTAATGTTCACTGGAGACCAAGAGTAATTGCATGATTTTATTGTTTATTTACATAATTTTTATTGTTAATTTTGTTGTTACATTTGATGAGTTTTTGTTTTGTGCAGTCTTAAGTTCATTTTGCACTCAAAATTACCCATTTATGATAAAAGAATGACCTGTTTATTGTCATTGTAATCGTGTTTTGAGCATCAAGTGATGAGGTCTGTGTGCACATTGTGTTTCTATTGCCTGTAACGCAAGGTGAATTTATTCAAAAGACTATATATCATACATTAATTAAGCTTTCCTGTGGAAGGCTAATGTCATGTGGTATATTATTAAACATTTGTTTATAAGCAAAGTTCAAAGTATGAAATGTTCCTATACATTGATTAAAATGTGTCTAAATGTACATCAGATTTGTCAGTACTTACTGAAATGTTTCAGTTGAATTTATTTACTTTAGTCAATATTATGTCTTAAAGTAGATTTATTTCACTTAGAAATTAATTACAATTTACTTAAAAACCTGTGTAAAATAACTTGCAAGTAAAAAAGATTAAATATTACTGTCATTTTTTTCAGTATATCAGTATATCAACTGATTTGCCATCTCAGAGAACCATTTAAAATGAACTATTTAAAGGGATAGTTCACCCCATAATGACAATAATGGTCATTATTTACTCACCCTCTTCTAATTTCCAAAGCTGCAAGACTTTTTCCCTTTAGTGAAACAAGTCATTTTTATTTGTATAGCGCTTTTCACATCACAGCTTTACAGAAGATAATGCATTACCAGAAACTGTAATATCTATAAAGTCTTAGTGTCATCATAGTGCAATTTGATTAAATATGATTGTAAATTGGGAATAAAATAAATAATTATATAATAATTGTATTTAGAACCCCAACAAAAGGACACTTAATAAACATTTAGAGCACAAAAGGAGATTTTATGCAATATACTACAGTAGGCGCAGTCATTGCATTTTCTTTCTTCATACAATGAAAGTGTCAGTTCCACAGAAGGAAGAAAGTCATTCAGGGTTTTGAACAACATGAGGGTGAGTAAATGATCACAGAATTTTAATTTTTGGGCAAAAGTATCCCTTTAAGGCAAATGGTGATAAAATTGTTGACCAGTCAACAGAAACTAAGATATACATTTTCTCTTGTATTGTATGTTTCCCTTAAAAAATTTGTAAAAAAAACGTTTTTACCTCAAATCTTTTTGTTGAAAAAGGAGAAGAAAAATTCTGGGATGCAGAACTACCACATTCCTGATTTATCGATGATGGCCTTTATTATACACATTGCGGTGGAGCAGATTTTGTTACATTTGTGTCACTGACTAAGTGAATTTCCTACTGATATCCAATCCTTGGAAAAATGACCCAAGGAAGCTAGAGGGGTCAATTTGTGTCTAAGGTAGCGTGTGCATGTGAGTGTGTGTTGCTGGGCTGTTGCGGGCTGGTTAACCCTTAAGTGTTTTGCCCTGAGGACGTCATTAAATGTTCAGCAGCACACCTGGGAGGATCTGCAGCTAATATGAGCGAGAGAGAGATAGAGCGAGAGACTCTAAATGCTTCTAGAGAATACACACTCATACACACATATACAACTCCAGTCAGGGAAGCAGGGTTATATCCATAATTGATGGTTGCTTTTTATTTGAGGTACCGTGGGACACAGGACTGCAGCCTAATTTGATGAGAAATCGTTTTTTAAGGTTGTTACTTCGGTTTGACACGTCTGCTTTGAGACACACGCATCCCTCTCCACTCAAACAGCACTCTGCTCTGATGGAGGATTTAAAGATACATGTGAGAATAAATCTTACATGCTGGAGAGAACAGTGCAATATAGCACATAAACGTGTGTGTGTGTGTGTGTGTGTTTGTGTGTGTAGGTGTGCATTTTGGTGGACGGCCCCAAAGAGTTGCAAACAATTCCTGAAATTTGATAAAAACTAAAAAGTCAAAGAAAGCAGCTAAATAAGGGAAGGGCTTCATTTCAGGAATATGTGTTTTTAAACAAGATGGAATTTGTTTATTGTGAGCCAAACCAACGAATACCACAAAACATCACAGAATTCATATAGTGTAGTTCAGGGGTCGGCAACCTTATTGACATGGAGTGCCATTTTTTATTTTCCTGGTCAATGGCTGTACCGACACACACACACATATATATATATGGGTGTCGGTTCAACATGTCGAACCTTCAGGCAGATGAGCTACAAAAGCTGAAGACCACATCGGGCACAATGTTTATATATATATATATATATAATCTGCTGAAAATCTTGCCTCAGAAAGCTTACTATAGCAATGGATAATGGACACTCACTGAGCACTTTATTAGGAACACCTGAACACCTACTTATTGATGCGATTATCTAATCAGCAAATTGCGTAGCAGCAGTGCAATGGAAAAAATAATGCAGAAACGGGTCAGGAGCTTTAATGTTCACATCAACCATCAGAATGGGGAAAAAATGTAACTGCTGATCTTCTGGGATTTTCACACACAACAGTCTCTAGAATTTACTCTGAATGGTGCCAAAAACAAAAAAAAACAACAAGTGAGCGGCAGTACTGTGGATGTAAACGCCTCGTTGATGAGAGAGGTCAACAGAGAATGGCCAGACTGGTTTGAGCTGACAGAAATGTTACGGTATCTCAGATAACTGCTCTGTACAATTGTGGTGAGCAGAATAGCATCTCAGAATGCACAACATGTCAAACCTTCAGGCAGATGAGCTACAAAAGCTGAAAACCACATAGGGCACTTTATTAGGACCATAGTGTGAATAAAGTGCTCAGAGAGTGTATACACTATATATATATATATATATATATATATATATATATATATATATATATATATATATATATATACTGTATATTATTCATACTGTATATTTAACATACAGTGCATTCAGAAAGTATTCAGACCCCTTAAATTTTTTCACATTTTGTTGTTTCAGCCTTATGCTAAAATGCATTAAACATTTAATTTTTATTCACATAAATCTACACTCCATACCCATAACGACAAAGCAACAATCTGATTTTTGATAACATAGCAAATGTATTAAAAATAAAAAAATTAAATATCACAATGAATTTGAATCACATGTGGCAGTGATTAAAGCCTCAAGTCTTTTTAGGTATGACGCGACAAGCTTTGCAACCTGGATTTTTTTGCCATTCTTCTCTGCAGATCCTCTCAAGCTCTGTCAGGTTGGATGGGGACCGTCAGTGAACAGCCATTTTTAGGTCTCTCTAGAGATTTCTGATTGGGTTCAAGTCCGGGCTCTGGCTGGGCCACTCCAGGACATTCAAGGAGCTGTCTCTAAACCACTCTTGTGTTGTCTTGGCTGTGTGCTTAGGGTCAATGACCTGTTGGAAGGTGAACCTTCAACCCAGTCTGATGTCCTTAGCGCTCTGGAAAAGGTTTTCTTTAAGAATATCTCTGTATTTTGCTACGTTCAGCTTTCCTTCAACCCTGACCAGTCCCCCAGTCCCCGCCACTGAAAAACACCCCCACAGCATGATGCTACTCCCACCATGATTCCCCGTTGGGATGGTATTGCGCAGGTGATGAGTGGTGCCTGGATTCCTCCAGACATGACGCTACGAATTGAGGCCTAATTGAGAATTGTTTCTAACAGTATGAGAGTCCTTTAGATGTTTTTTTTGTGGGTCTTGCACTGAGGAGAGGCTCTTGTCTGGACACTCTGTCATAAAGCCCATATCGGTGGAGTGTTGCAGTGATGGTTGTCCATCTGGAAGTTCTCCCATCTCAATACATGAGAGCTCAACCAGAGTGAACATCAGGTTCTTGGTCCAAGGCCCTTCTTCCCTGATGGCTCAGTTTGGCCAGGAGGACAGCTCTAGAAAAGTCCTGTTTGTTCCAAACTTCTTCCATTTAAGAATTCAGGAGGCCACTGAGCTCTTGGGAACCTTCAATACAGCCTAATTTTTGGTGTAGCCTTCCCCAGATCTGTGCCTCGACACAACCCTGTCTCTGAGCTCTGCAGGCAGTTCCTTTGACCTCATGGCTTGGTTTTTAATCTGATATGCATTTTCAGCTGTGAGACCTTTTATAGACAGGTGTGTGCCTTTCCAAATCATGTCCAATCAATTGAAGTTGCCACAGGTGGACTCCAATCAAAGAGTAGAAACATCTCAAAGATGGGATGCACCTGAGCTAAATTTCAAGTGTCATAGCAAAGGGTCTGAATACTTACGTCAATGTGATATTTCAGTTTTTCTTTTTAATAAATTTGCAAAGTTATTAAAAATGTTGGTTTTGGCTTTGTGATTATGGGAAATGGAGTGTAGATTGCATAGAGCTTTCTCCAGGTTTTATACTTTAGACCCCCCTTGGTTATGGCCAAATACTCCAATAGTCTACTTAGCATAGCATATTGCTAGATGTGAGATTCAATCCTGCAAAGCTTCAATTTCATATAGGTTGTTAAAGGCCTGGTAAAAGATGAAGATAATTACCACATTGTAAGTACTTCTGAAGCTTTTGCTAAGGGTGTGTAATGATGTTTACAACAGCCGAATAAAAACTGCATGCTGTCACCTGTGTTAGCAGAGGCTAGTCCATCTTTCCTTAGGCAGGTTATGGTTCTCTCTCTCAAAATGGCCTCAGGCTTGGGTTCCAACACACTCATCCAGATATATCTCCTATCCTTTCGTTCAGCTCTTCATCTACTGCTGTCTGTCTCTCTTCATCTCTTATTTCTTTTTCTTTGTTTCCTTTATAACCAATTATACCTTCTTTTGAAGCCATTACCTTGTGTTGACTTCACTCCTGGCTGTGGCGTTCCCCTCAGGTTGTAGTTCCTAGCATGCTAATCTGCTTCATGATTACGTAAAGAACTGACAGTTAAAAAAAATGCAGTAATATGTTTTGATGATCAAAGTTTTTTTTTCCTATGTTGACGTGTTTTCTATTGAATCAGGAAGTTTGGAAACATGTCGAAGGGCTCACGACTCTTTTTTTTTTTAAAAGCCAAAAGCATTTTATTTTACGTCACAGCCATGATCCATGATTTGCTACTTGCTATTGCTAGGCAAAGACAGGAGATATTAGATATAAAAATATTTTTAAAAAAAATTAGATATGCCCCTGAGCGCAACATAAGTCATCAATATTTCTCATTCATGTTCCCAGAGGAGAAAGACTGTAATTTTTTTTACACCCCTGGCTCCGCTCCTGCTACCTCCCACCCATAAACCTTAAACCTAACTGATAGTGTCATAAAAGCAAATGTGAGTTTATAAAAAGCATTTTTGGTATATCTATGATATTTTTGACTCGTGTCGAGTGCAGGAATCGTACAGGCATCGTGAGTGCAACAACGTATCAGTTGAGCTATCCTGTGCAACTAGATCAAACTTGAGCAAGCTTGTAAATCCATGTAAAAATCTGTTTCTGAAACGTTTATGGTTTACAACGTGGTGTCCACTCTTTTTAAGACGTTCATACGATGTTTAAACACAAACGACTGCAAGGCGACTGCTATATTGGCCAGAATAGAAAACAAAATGACTGAATAAACCTTTAAAATAGAACCCAGTGCTTTCCAAATGATGCACCCTGGCAAATAGAGACGTACTGTAGGCTACATGTATCTACTGACTAGCAGTACCACCGCTCCCCTATAAGTAGACTACGCAGTCTGCGTAGGGCAACAACTCCCTAGGGGGGCACCATCTTACCCTAGGTGGGCACGAGAAAGTCCACCGGCTGCCTTTACTAGCACGTTATACGTTATTCAAGGACCCGAAAACAGTTGTGGAACACAGATGATCGTTTCACGTGAAGGATGCCCCTTCCCCCCCACCCCCACCCCCAGAACTCTGCGTAGGGCATCAATTTGGCCAGCGGCGGCCCTGCTTACTAGTATGTTTCTTTGGAGAGAGTTGTGACAGTATTTCAGCTGTAGCAGTGGTTTGGATGTTGCTGCTATCAGTGACAGAACCACAGCACAGTCCCGTGTTATGTTAAGATCATACACAGCTTTAGGGAACAAGGCCTGATGGGTGATGATCCTGACTTCCTGCTTGTGGCAATCTGAGCTACAGGAAAAACAAACTCTTCAGAGGTTACTCTTGCCTTGCACTGGCATATGATGCTATGGGGCTAATCCACATATTAAAGCTAATTTATGGAGATCTGGTAAATTCTGCCTTTAAACATGCAGTCAAATTAATATTCAAATGTAATTCCTCACCTAAAGAAAGTAAAAATGCTAATGGAATACTAATTTAGTTTCAGCTGGTGTAGCTCAGAGGCTGATGGTCTGATTTCTCGAGGCCGAGTATTTAACATTGCAGCCAGAGAGTTGAGAGAGAGATTTTTTTCAGTGCAAATAAAAGAGGAAACCGAAATAATATGTTGTTGATGAGAGTGTCAGTGTATGTAAACCTGTCATTGGATATATTGTGTTAAAGGAATAGTTCACCCAAAAATTAAGATTCTGTCATTTACCTCATGTCGTCTCAAACGTTTATGGCTTTTGCTGATTTTTATTTATTTTTAATTCTTGGTATTGTTCCATATAATAAAAGTGAATGGTGATTCAAGCTCAAAAATGACACAAAAATAAATATAATTTTTAAATCGATAAAAGGATGATGAAAGTAGACCAATTAATTCCAAGTCTTCTGAAGCATATCAGTGAAAGGATCAGTGAACTACACTACAGATTACAGAATACATGCATTAAAATGTTATTTGTAATGCATTTTCACTTGTTTTGACTATAAACAGGTGAATAACAAGTGAAAAAAATCAAAAAAAATACTTTTATGTGCGTTTTGGTGCTTTTTTTTTGGGCTTCAGTCATATGGACTACTTTTATGTGCGTTTTGGTGCTCTTTTTTTGGGCTTCAGTCATATGGACTACTTTTATGTGCGTTTTGGTGCTCTTTTTTTGGGCTTCAGTCATATGGACTACTTTTATGTGCGTTTTGGTGCTCTTTTTGTGCTTTAGTCATATGGACTACTTTTATGTGCGTTTTGGTGCTCTTTTTTTGTGCTTCAGTCATATGGACTACTTTTATGTGCGTTTTGGTGCTCTTTTTTTGTGCTTCAGTCATATGGACTATACTTTTATGTGCGTTTTGGTGCTCTTTTTTTGGGCTTCAGTCATATGGACTACTTTTATGTGCGTTTTGGTGCTCTTTTTTTGGGCTTCAGTCATATGGACTACTTTTATGTGCGTTTTGGTGCTCTTTTTGTGCTTTAGTCATATGGACTACTTTTATGTGCGTTTTGGTGCTCTTTTTTTGTGCTTCAGTCATATGGACTACTTCTATGCGCGTTTTGGTGCTCTTTTTTTGTGCTTTAGTCATATGGACTACTTTTATGTGCGTTTTGGTGCTCTTTTTTTGTGCTTCAGTCATATGGACTACTTTTTATGTGCGTTTTGGTGCTCTTTTTTTGTGCTTTAGTCATATAGACTACTTTTATGTGCGTTTTGGTGTTCTTTTTTTGTGCTTTAGTCATATGGACTACTTTTATGTGCGTTTTGGTGCTCTTTTTTTGTGCTTTAGTCATATGGACTACTTTTTATGTGCGTTTTGGTGCTCTTTTTTTGTGCTTTAGTCATATGGACTACTTTTATGTGCGTTTTGGTGCTCTTTTTGTGCTTTAGTCATATGGACTACTTTTATGTGCGTTTTGGTGCTCTTTTTGTGCTTTAGTCATATGGTCTACTTTTTATGTGCGTTTTGGTGCTCTTTTGTGCTTTAGTCATATGGACTACTTTTATGTGCGTTTTGGTGCTCTTTTTGTGCTTTAGTCATATGGACTACTTTTATGTGCGTTTTGGTGCTCTTTTTGTGCTTTAGTCATATGGACTACTTTTTATGTGCGTTTTGGTGCTTTTTTTTTGTGCTTTAGTCATATGGACTACTTTTATGTGCGTTTTGGTGCTCTTTTTTGAGCTTTAGTCATATGGACTACTTTTATGTGCGTTTTGGTGCTCTTTTTTTTGTGCTTCAGTCATATGGACTACTTTTATGTGCGTTTTGGTGCTCTTTTTTGAGCTTTAGTCATATGGACTACTTTTATGTGCGTTTTGGTGCTCTTTTTTTGTGCTTCAGTCATATGGACTACTTTTATGTGCGTTTTGGTGCTCTTTTTTTGGGCTTCAGTCATATGGACTACTTTTATGTGCGTTTTGGTGCTCTTTTGTGCTTCAGTCATATGGACTACTTTTATGTGCGTTTTGGTGCTCTTTTTTTGTGCTTCAGTCATATGGACTACTTTTATGTGCGTTTTGGTGCTTTTTTTTGTGCTTCAGTCATATGGACTACTTTTATGTGCGTTTTGGTGCTCTTTTGTGCTTCAGTCATATGGACTACTTTTATGTGCGTTTTGGTGCTCTTTTTTTGTGCTTCAGTCATATGGACTATACTTTTATGTGCGTTTTGGTGCTCTTTTTTTGTGCTTCAGTCATATGGACTATACTTTTATGTGCGTTTTGGTGCTCTTTTTTTGTGCTTCAGTCATATGGACTACTTTTATGTGCGTTTTGGTGCTCTTTTTTTGTGCTTTAGTCATATGGACTACTTTTATGTGCGTTTTGGTGCTCTTTTTTTGTGCTTTAGTCATATGGACTACTTTTATGTGCGTTTTGGTGCTCTTTTTTTGTGCTTCAGTCATATGGACTACTTTTATGTGCGTTTTGGTGCTCTTTTTTTGTGCTTTAGTCATATGGACTACTTTTATGTGCGTTTTGGTGCTCTTTTTTTGTGCTTCAGTCATATGGACTACTTTTATGTGCGTTTTGGTGCTCTTTTTTTGTGCTTCAGTCATATGGACTACTTTTATGCGCGTTTTGGTGCTTTTTTTGTGCTTCAGTCATATGGACTACTTTTATGTGCGTTTTGGTGCTCTTTTTTTGTGCTTCAGTCATATGGACTACTTTTATGCGCGTTTTGGTGCTTTTTTTGTGCTTCAGTCATATGGACTACTTTTATGTGCGTTTTGGTGCTCTTTTTTTGTGCTTTAGTCATATGGACTACTTTTATGTGCGTTTTGGTGCTGTTTTTTTGTGCTTCAGTCATATGGACTACTTTTATGTGCGTTTTGGTGCTCTTTTTTTGTGCTTTAGTCATATGGACTACTTTTATGTGCGTTTTGGTGCTTTTTTTGTGCTTTAGTCATATGGACTACTTTTATGTGCGTTTTGGTGCTCTTTTTTTGTGCTTCAGTCATATGGACTACTTTTATGCGCGTTTTGGTGCTTTTTTTGTGCTTCAGTCATATGGACTACTTTTATGCGCGTTTTGGTGCTCTTTTTTGTGCTTTAGTCATATGGACTACTTTTATGTGCGTTTTGGTACTCTTTTTTTGTGCTTCAGTCATATGGACTACTTTTATGTGCGTTTTGGTGCTCTTTTTTTGTGCTTCAGTCATATGGACTACTTTTATGCGCGTTTTGGTGCTTTTTTTGTGCTTCAGTCATATGGACTACTTTTATGCGCGTTTTGGTGCTCTTTTTGTGCTTTAGTCATATGGACTACTTTTATGTGCGTTTTGGTGCTTTTTTTTGTGCTTTAGTCATATGGACTACTTTTATGTGCGTTTTGGTGCTTTTTTTGTGCTTCAGTCATATGGACTACTTTTATGTGCGTTTTGGTGCTTTTTTTGTGCTTCAGTCATATGGACTACTTTTATGTGCGTTTTGGTGCATGGACTACATTTATAGGTTTTTGTTTTCAATTTGTATATAGTACTTTGTGACAGCTCCAGTCCTCACTCTCCTCAAAAAATCACCTTTTGTGTTCCACGGAAGGAAGAATGTCCTACTGGTTTGGAACAACATGAGGCTGAGTAAATCTTTACAGAGTTAAACATTTTGGGTTAACTATCCCTTTAAACAGTCTGTACTTTCTCAGTGGTAAGTCCTCTCAGGCCAAAAAGGGGTCATGTATTAATTTTTCTCCAGAAGGGAAATGATTGATTTATGTAAAGTTGATTTAATTACGACTTAAATATGTGGACAAAAACAAAAGCGAAAGAATTGGCTTCGCGGGGAAGTTGCACATTAGCCGTGACCACCTGTGGCTGTTTTCAACCGTTGTAATAGGGATGTGTCTATGGGGGGGCATGAATAAAACAAATGAAAATATTAAAATATAGACATTGGAATGTCATTGTGTGCTCTCCTCCAGGGGTGCTATTACCATATGCATATACATATATTCAACCGGATACATGAATAATTTATCGCTCTCAAAAGGTTAGAGCTCATTAATTAAAGCCCAACAATTAGAGGGAATATTTTCTATTAATGTTTTTTTTTTAGTATTGTTTTTTATTGCAGTCACAAAGCTGTTATAATGTAACACTGACCTGCACTCTTCTTTCTAGTTTCCACCCTGTTACCACTGAAAGCCAGTTCACCTTGGGCAATGACAATCTCCAGCTTAACCTCTCAAAGAGACGCCACAGGGCAGTTACTCCAGCCCAACAAACAAGCTCCTCCTAGAACTTCCGCAGGGAATTGACTCTGCACAAATGAATCAGTTCAGAGAATGAGCGCTTGCAGAGCTCTCGAAGAGCAGCCAGCCTAACAAAAGATTTGAGTGACTAGAAACACACTGAATGATGCAGATATGGAAAAAATGAATGTTTCAGATCAAGATTTGAGTGTTTTGGGGGTGATCATAAACAGTGGTTTAGACTACCTTAGGAAAACAACAAAAAAAAGCAATATATTTATTATCATTCGTGAGGTCAGCTTATAAATTTACAATTTTATTTTATAATTTATAAGGTAATGCAAGTTTTTTTTTGCTCCAAACACAGCTTTACATGAACATTTCCACCCTCTCTCTGACCATTGGTATTTAAAGAGTAGTTCACCCAAAAATTGCAAAAGAACACAACAGTGCCCGCCCACTTTTTCAGCCATCTTGGTTCCAATAGTGTTTTTCCCATTCATATTTTTCCATTGGGATTTCATAAAAGAGTTGTAAGCCATGAACCAAAACAACAGGTCTGAGGAGAATCACATTACAAACTATAATAACTATATAACTATTATAGTAAAAAAGGACTTTAATATTGATCTGTTTCTCACCCACACCAATCATATCTGAAGAAATGGATCTAACCACTGGTGTCACGTGGATAACTTTTGTGCTGCATTTATATGCTTTTTGGACCTTCAAATTCTGGCCACTATTCACTTGCATCGTAGGGACCTGCAAAGTTGAGATATTCTTCTAAAAAACATCGTTTGTGTTCAACAGAAGAAAGAAAGTCATACACGTGGGATGGCTTGAGTGTGAGTAAATGATTAGAGAATTGTCATTTTTGGGTGAACTAACCCTTTAAAAGCCAGAGTACTTGTCCCAGAATGTATCCATGGTGTTTCTATAGTAAAGCTGTAGTAATCTTGGTTTTTTTATTGACATAATTTAGTATTTTTTTTCTATATTAGTGCTATGGTTTTACCACATATGTCATAGTTGAATTATGGTTTCTGTAGTAAATCCATTTGCGATGCAAAGCCTTTGAGTCGGTCTCCATTATTGGATTTTTAACACGTCTAAAGGAATTCTTTCTAGTTTTACTTATCATTTTGCAATATTTGTTAGAGTTTTGCTATTTTAGATTTCCTGTTTATAGCAAGTGGGTGAAACCATTTGGAGGCGTGTACCTGTGGGAACCTCTCATATCTATTTAAAGGGATAGTACACCCAAAAATGAAAATTCAGTCATTGTTTAATCACCCGTGTTGTTATACTCCATATGACTTTCTTTTGTTTTCTTAACACAAAGGGAGCATTTGTGAAAAATGTTGTGCTCAGTGATGTCATACAGTGGTAGTTTATGGTGACCACCTCTTCAAGCTTCAAAAGAACACAAAAGTATAATTCAGAAGTCTAATAAATTATTCCATGAGACTCATGACTTCTGTGAAAACATGCCATTTTTTTTTACGTTTTTGGACTGGTGCCAGTTCCTGGTGGACGGAGTTACCCGCATGATGCCGAAAATAGAAAACAAGCGGTCAATAGAAAGTACCGTCACTCATCACTGCTGTTTAGGACCAAAACGTCTAGGTTACTGTATTTTGCCCATAGATATCGAAACATAAATACCTTATTGGCAGCTGTTTCTATGGGCCGCGATACATTGGCGTGTCCGCCATATTGGATCAGTTCAAGAGCTGTCCTTTGACACACGAATGGAAATAGAGAGATAAGGTCTGCATAAGTCTATTGTTTTTTTACGGCCAACTTTCAAATGATCTGATTTCCCACAAACAGTGGCCAATATTTTCCGTAGCAAACTGCAAATAAAAGTCCTCTACAAATGAATATATCATGGCAAACATTCCTAAAATTAGCACGCAGTCAGTCTCCACACATTTATACAGGGGTCTGAGGCTTCTTCTCCGTTCACTTACATTCAAACAGCTCTCTTTGTTGACCGTTACAAGGTGGCACCCCGGTGCCGATTGAGGCATCTATGTATGTATATCTATGGTTTTGCCAACAACATTAAACACCAAAGGAGGCAAATCTAGAACAAATTGGACAGATTCAAATAGCATGTCTATGAATTTTTGAAGGGTACAAATTAGTTTATGTTGAGCAAAATAACATCTGACATGCGAGTGTGAGAATTGTGTGCTTAAGTTCTTGTGAAGAGTCAACATGCGTGTCTGAATTTCTCTCCAATTTCTGTCTTTGCGTTTTAAATGCATTTGTTGATTTCTGGGTGAATAATGACAGTAAATCAAGTAGGTCCAGACAGCTTTAATCCTAATTAATTATCTCCCAATTTCTCTGTCTCCAAAAAATAAAAATGTTGTGTAATATTTATTAAATCACACCAAAAAATGTGAACGTTGAAGGGTGAAAAAATCCTTGAAATTTTCATCAAAAGTATTCTAATCAGGCAGTCATCAGGTCAGCTAATGAGATGGCAAGTGTGAGGGCCTGACACTGCAGGCTCCGGCAAATGAGTAACACTCTCTCTCTCTATCAGTCCGTCTTTTTCTCTCTCGCTCGCACTCTTTCATCATAGCTGAGGCTCATTAGTTCATCTTTCAGGGCTCCGTTTGATTATGGTTTCACTTTTTTAAAAGTGAAAAATATTTCACTCATTTATGCTCATTAGTCCTCAAGGTCATCGTTTGAAGCCGCTCCTGTCAATATAAGATAAATCGACCCTTGGTTTCCTATGCTACTCTCTATTGCACGCTCTGTACGTTTCTCCTTCACTCTAATGCTTCAGAAACATCTCTCACTGTCCTTTTGCTCCAAAGTTACGCCTCTGTA
Source organism: Moxostoma hubbsi (assembly GCA_032164185.1). Classification (NCBI taxonomy): domain Eukaryota; kingdom Metazoa; phylum Chordata; class Actinopteri; order Cypriniformes; family Catostomidae; genus Moxostoma; species Moxostoma hubbsi. The sequence goes on from JAVLUX010000031.1 coordinate 38,334,176, forward strand.
ATGATCTCTACCTTCCGTCCCTCCGTTTCACTCACGCCATCCTGACAGAAACTAGCAGGAAGGCAAAGTGGAATACAAAGGCACACACTATGTTTGAAAACCTAGTGAGGTGACTTGCTGTCTACTCCCCACACAGTTAGCTGTCTTTTATGGCAGCATCCTAACTTAAATGTAACCTCATGCAATAATAGACCGATTTGAAATGCTCATCCTAGGAAACAACATTCAAATAACATACAAGAGATTCAACGCAATTGATTTCAATAGAATTTGCCATTAACCTGTTACAATTTTAAAGGAATATTCCCGGTTTAATACAAGTTAAGGTCAGCTGACAGCTTTTGTGGCATAATGTTTATTACCACAAAATTTTATTTCAGCTCGTCCTTCCTTTTATTTAAAATAAACGAACATCTGGGTTACACTGGGACACTTACAATGGAAGTGAATGGGGCCAAACCTTAAACGTTAAAATATTCACCGTTTCAAAAGTACAGCCACAAGATGTAAACAATACTTGTTAACATACATTTAGCGTGATAAATGTTTTTATCAAATTATAAGCTGCACATTTGTGCCTTTAAACCCTCCAAAAATTGGCCCCATTCACTTTGATTGTCAGTGCTTCTCTGCAGCCTCGATTTTAGCTTAAAAACATTGATTTACGAGTTGAATTTTTTTTGTGGTAATCAACATTAAGCTACAAATCCTGTCAATTGAGCTTAACTTTTAATTGACCTCGGATTGTTCCTTTAAATTACATGAAACTACTTTTATCTGAAATTTTGCGCTTTTTCTCTGGCTATGTCAATCGTCTTGGAGGTATCTTTTCCACGTGCCGTTCCGTCTCACGCAAGGTCGAATGCTCAAACTTTCAAGGTACTCCTTTTGATCGCAAGCCCATACGGATGTGTTTGACATAATATTGGCAGTACAACTGTTTTGTGATACTCTTTTTGAACAGTTGTCAGCAGGTGCATGACTAGAAGTTGCGCAAAGATGCGGACTGTCCACGTGTCTAGAAAACCTGATGTATGCGGACAGACCGCGATGATGATGGAATTTGCGTCACGTGCACTGAAAACCGAAGAATACTTTGGCCTTCAAAATTTGTCCAAAAGAAGGCAGTTGTCTCTTAGGCCACGTTCACACTAATCCAATTTATCATTTAAAAATGCATTTATTTTGTTACGTTTAAGCCTCTCGTCCACACTGGAATGGCATTTTCCTCCACCGAAAATGGAGACTTTCAAAAACGCTCTCCATAACTACATACTTTGGAAAACAAGACGGTAGGAAACTGAAAATGAAGGTTTCAGACTTGTGGACATGGCCTAAGAAGAGCTTTTAAATCCGACTCAAAAGTTTGTGGAACAGAGCCAGCTAGAGAAAGAACTAAAAATTCATTTATTATGTTCTATTATTGCCATTAGAGTCCTGAAGACTCAACAAGACCAGAAATAAAAGGGAAATCTGCTGTTAAAGCATCATTCTTTAAAAAAAATACAAATTCTTCCCTCCCAAATTTAAATAAAAGACTCAGAAACTCTAAAGTCTGGCACATTACATGAGTGTATGTATGTGTGTGTGTGTGTTACTGCTAAGCTCCTGTGTAAATGTAGCGTGTGTGTCTTTAGCTGTAAATGCTCCGTGTGATTGAAGCCTAAGGCTGACTACAGAAATTAAAGCACAATCGATAGCAACTGATGCCTCTTCCTCTGACGAGCCTACACCGATCTGTCTGCGTGTGTGTGTGTGTGTGTGTGTGTGTGTGTGTGTGTGTGAGCGGAGTCATATGCTCATTAGTACACCTGTTACAGGATTGGCAACTTCAGTCGTATTAATCGCTAATTGCTCTTAATTATATTTGATGGATTATCATTCAGGCCAAGCCCCACCCCTCAGCCTGTCACCCAAACTCTGTCTCTCTCCCAGGCGGATTACTGAGTTACTAAAATAATCTGGAGAGGAGAAGAGAAGCCACACCCTCACAATAGTCCAGATAGACACACATAATCCTGTATTTTGTTCTGTTATTTTTCATATATTAAAGAGATGATAAATCGGGATTGATTACTTCCACGCTGACACTTTGTGCGACTCAACTTGCCGCCAAACACATAACACAAAAGTTACCTCAGGCCCTTATTGAGTCTAAATAGATGCATAACTAACATCATTTCAGCAGTACAGCAAAATGTCAATAGCCAAATTATACTGTTCATGTGTTAAACTTGCTATAGTTTACATCCATGTTGCTGCTTCGACAAGAAGCAATTTCAAATGTGAATCAAGTTAGTACCCGAATAAACCGCACCACCTTAGGTAAGAAATAACATGTATAATATGTATGTGTACATGCAGAAGAGGTACTGATAATTCACCAACATTGTGCAGAAAAACAACATGCTATAGTAGCCCTTTGTATGAATATGGCATTCATTTATTTTGCAATAAACACAGAAATAAATATCCTATGATAGTAAACTGAAATAGATATGATATATAAAATAAAAATAAAATCATAAAAATATTAAATATATTGTGACACTATAGCTCGGGTCACACAAGACTCTACACATTTTTGGTATTAGAAACAACAATTCGATTTTTATTTAATTTTTTTGTGCATGTTTTTATTGTTAGACGATTCATAAGAGAATGGTTGAGGAATACTAAAGAAGTGGGGGAATAGCTCCAAAAATGGATGAGGTAAAGGATGTGAAATGAGGTCCCAGGACACTAAAGACCCAAGGTATGCATTAAAGGGTTAAACAAGAAAAAAATGACTTTAGAAGCAGAATGACGTAAAATTAAGAATTGTTTTTAGAGAAATCTAACAAAATGTAGTGAGGTTTATGCACAGAACAAGACAAAACTATTTGCTAATGGAGTAAGAAAAATACATTTGTTCAAATTAAGCATAAATGTTTCTAAATTGTGAAAACAGAAAGATATCTTGTCCTTTTATGAGGGCATATTTTTGCCTTGAGCCCCCACTTTCACATTGTGAGAGTGAAAGTGAAAGATGGAAGATAAAAAAGGACTTAAATATGTATCTGTTTCTCACTCACACCTATCATATCACTTCTGAAGACATGGATTAAACCACTAGAGTCTTATGGATTACTTTTATGCTGCCTTTATGTGATTTTTGGAGCTTTTGGAGTTTTGGTCATCATTCGCATTGAAAAGGACCATTTCTGTTCAGCAGAAGAAATAAAGTCATACACATCTGGGATGGTATGAGGGTGAGTAAATGATGAGAGGATTTACATTTTGGGTGAACTATCCCTTTAAGGTATCATCATTCATGCCCGTAGCACAAACAGCGTCTTGTTACGCATTAAAGTTCAATACTAAGTGTTTATTAACTTTGTTTTAATCCACATTGAAGTTGAGCTTCATTGTACAGTTTATTTAATTTCACATCGACAGTGTCACATGCACACCCAATAGTCTCTCTTCTTCTCTTCATGTTTGTGCTCAAGCTCCGCCCCTGACTGGAGTCTCAACCTCATATTTAAAATATCAGACAAAGTGCTGTGATGTCACAAAGCATCAGTGTCCAGCCAGCTTGCTTTCTCGTTCTCTCTCTGTGTGTGTGTGTGTGTGTGTGTGTGTGTTAGAGAAAGAACTTAACTGAACACTCTTTTGCACTCCTTTCTTCTCTTTCTCCTTTTCGCTGTGTGCTTGTCTTTCCTGCATCCCTGTCGCTCTCTGTCTTTAAGCTGCTGAATGCAGGATGCTCAACACAATCCATCGGCCTCAGGGATACAGCAGAGAAGAGAGAGGGGGGGAGGGAGAGAGAGAGAGAGAGAGAGAGAGAGGGAGAGAGGGCACTCTGTCAGTGTCTGGAGATGAACATGGTGCCCAGAGCGAGACAAACAGGGAACTCATAGAGCATCTCGAACCCTGACAGCACAATCAGCCTGACACTGCAGCCATGCATGCATACAATCACACACACATACACGCGCACACACACACATACACATATACACGCGCACACACACACACACATTGGTGCGGCCATCCTTATGAGGACTCTCCATACACATAATGATTTTTATACTGTACATTGTAACTACAGATTCTATCCCCTAACCCTCACAAAAAACTTTCTGCATTTTTACATTTTCAAAAAAAGATAGTTTAGTATGTTTTAAGCCATTTGAATTATGGGGACACTAGAAATGTCATCATAAACCATATTTACAGCATAATACCCTTGTAATTACCAGTTTGCATCCTAAAAAAAGAGTCCCAGTCAACCACCCAAACCTGTACACACACACACACACACACACACACACACACACACACACACACAAACACACACACAGTCCTGGCTCACATAACCACAACTTTTTTTGCATTCAGAATCCAATTCATTTCACATGCATGTTTACATAGCTAGGTGGACTTACTGTAGTACCCTTTTTTTATATATATAAACATAAAACTCATTATAATGACTACAGGCACACCTCTATGAAAATCAGAATAGTTCATTTATAATTTTTCCCAGTTAAGGATTTTTTTTACTTTATATTTAGCTCAACTCTAGGGATAATTTGGCCATATTGTGGTGCAAAGCACTGCAACTATACATTTTGTTCAATTTGAGTTTTACAAATAATAATGTATTTTAATTTCCCTTTTTATCTGAAGAATTTATGTCTCTCTTTATATGTGAACAGGTGCTCTAATGGGGCTGTTCTATTTTTGTATGGGCTTTTTCCCCCTTTTTCTTGTACTATTTAAAAAAAGGACAATAAAAAGACTTATATAGTGAAGTTTAAGTTGGGGTTAGCGATTCAGTTTGGTAAAAATCATAATAACGTTGTTCTTGGTTCGTTTATTTTTTCTCTTTAAGTCTTATTTTTTGTACAAGTCAACACATACTTTTTTCTATTTAGCAATCTTGTACTAATTATTACAACTGTAAAAATAGCTAAATCTACACTAAAACCAAGTAAATTTAAAGGAATACAAGTTAAGCTCAATTAAATGCTTTTTAAAATTCCTTTAATAAAATGCAAAAATGCATCAATGATGCACTTACAGTGGAAGTGAATGGGGCCAATTGGTAAACATTAAAATACTTACCGTTTCAAAAGTCTAGCCACAATAAAACATGATTTTAGACGGATAAAATCTCTTACAAACCTTTTCTGTGTCAAAACAACTATTTAAACAACTTTAAATCTCAAATAATACAGAATTTTTAACAGAAGAACAAATGTAAGGGCTTTTATAAAATTATAAGCATAGTATCTCTACCTTTTAACCCTTTCAAAAATTGGCCCCATTCACTTCCATTGTAAGTGCCTCACCGTAACCTCGAGTTTTGCATTTTTTTTAAAGAAGAGTCAAAATATATATATATATATATATTTTCTGTTAATAAACATTATGCCACAAATGCTATCGACTGAGCTTAACTCAAACCAGTGTCAGAAATAAATGTTTCCATGAAGTGGCAATAATAATTGAAAATAATGTTAAATACTTGAATTTAATCAATTTATTGACAAAGTCAATCTGATTCATTATATCTTATGTTGTATGCAATAATATGTTTTCCTAGGCCTAGAATATTAATAAATAATATTAATTACAGGAGCATTTATGCTCCTACATTTTTGGTGGCATTTTTGCCCTAGGCCCCATTCATTTCTGACCCTGACTTAACCCATCAAAATATATTCACATAGTAAGAGTTTAACTGATCTGATCCTTTCAGAATCGCAGCACAGATACACAAAAATAACGACCACTGACACACACACGCACGCACGCACACACACACACACACACACACACACACACACACACACACACACACACACACACACACACGCACGCACACACAGAGGCCTTAGAGTGAGAAAAAGACAGTGGACTGCTGTGTGGCTGAAATTTCAGAGTGATGTGTGTGTCTGTGTGTGTGTGTGTGAGTGAGTTTCACATTTGGAGGTGGGGTCTGCAGGGAGTGTGTGCGTCTTTGGGGTGGGGGGTAGGATGAATGATGGGGGAATGGTGTCAGCTGCACAGGCAGCAGAAAGCAACATCTTAATAAAACAGCCCGAGGCAAAATCCCATTAAAGACTTCACAGAGCAGCCAGGTACACACACACACACACACACACACAATATATATATACACAATACATCTGTCTGTCTTTGTGTATGACAGTGTGTGAATTCATTTGGACTGATTAAGTCTGTGTGTTTGAGTGTGTGTGTTTAAGTGTGTGTGTGTGTGTGTGTGTGTGTGAGCAGGGTTACAGACCTCACCATGACCTCAGTACCTACAGAGGTGTCCGACGAATATCAATAAGAAAGAGTGTGTAAAGAACAATTCTTTGGTGTACTTTGTGTTTGTGGGAGATAGAAAACTTTTTTGAGACTGCGTACATTTTTTTTGGACAGTATGTGTGTGGATTGTTCAATATTTCACTATATTTACCTGTATATCAAGTCGGAGAGACAGACAGGCAGATAGAGAGAGACAGTTCTGTGAAAGCAACCCCAAAAGAACTGGCCAAACACACATTAATCCTTTAGAAGCACAACCCAGTGCTTTGACAATCTCGGTATTAGCATTTTTATGTATGGAGACAGATGAGAGAGCTGAACATTAGCACACATAAAACATCAAAATCCATCAGAGCACAAATGGGATGTTGTGCTGAAAAGCTAGAAAAAAAGACAGACGCAGAAGTTAAAACTCTCTGGCTTTTTCTGCCCAAACGCAGAACTTCAAGTTTTTGTAAACTATTGTTATGACAGCATGTCACTTCGGTTTGAACGTTAGCGGTTAGTGCGCCAAGCGGCGCGGGCTGAGCAGGGCGGTGCAGCGATCTTTAGCGAGACCCTAAGGCTATTGTCATAAAGCTCAACAGTGCTAACAGCCAACTCTAATTCACTTGTCAGCTGCCTGATAAAATACTGCACAAATGCCATTTTAACTGAAGCAGCTAATAGGAGAGTTTATAGGTCTGCTAGTGCTTGTATGAGTGTGTGTAGAAAGGAAATATAGAGCAAGACTCTTCACACCAGTCGACAACTAAACCATATTAGCGTGATCAGCCAGAAATAAATCCTCTAACATTATCTGGTTAAGTTGATTCAATTAAGTCGCCTGTTAACCCTGTAATCCAGACAGCTAGCGAGTCCTGACCCACATGCTAATCTCTGAACACTGAACTAACCCTTTAATCTGAGACGAGATGTGTTAAGAGCTGCTATTGACTCTATCGCTAATGAGCTAATCTCTAGAACACAGCTCTACTGCTAAAACAAACACCTAAAGAACTGACTGCACTGATCATAACATTAAATGATTCATCAAAAGTTAGCATTAACAGTGATGTGTATCTAACTGCAACATTTAATTCATAATGAAAACAAAAGCAAACACAGGAAAGAAAGAGACACAGGAAAGATGGTAAAAACAATGGTACTTAAGATTAGCCTACTATATTCATATAATGGTATTTACATGGTACTTAAAATAATAACATGGTATTGTATGCTACTCTGTGGCACTGAACAAAAAAAAAAAAACATTAAATTGATTAAAAATTATCATTGAAAACATGGTAGTGCCATATATGTTTTTGGTAAGGTTAGCTAACCGAACAACAAAGTTTTGTTGATTATAATGGAGCGTTTCTGTTTGTCGTGTTGCATTCCCAATACTGTAGTGGTAAGGTAGGCCTACAGTTTCAGATGGTGAAATCATGGTACATCGATATATACGATAAATTATTACCATGTTTATGTTCATAATACTTTTATGGTACTCCAAGGTAGGCCTGCTTCATAGAATGCAATAGTTTAATCTCCAAAATTGTACCATGGTACTGTTTTATTAGAGTCAATGTTGATGCTTAGACATCGGCGTGATGATGGTAGACTCGTAACGCCCCCTGCTGGCACGCAGAGTAGCTCAGATTTGATTAAACTCTCGCAGCATCCGGGTCAGCGTGGCGCGCAGGGCTCGAGACAGGTGACTCGGTAGATACTCAGCTCGCGGAGATCTGAGTGCAGTCACGCGAGTCTCTCCGGTGCCGTTTTCCCCGGTCCGACAGCCGGTTTAATGTCACTTCAACTGGGAACATACAACCAGTAAATGAAGTGAGTAAATTAATGTACGAGTGTGAGCGAGAGACAGAGAGAGGACGAGCGCGCGCCTGGTCAGTATAACTGTGGCAACAGCGACATCTGCTGAGGACTCACAATGGCTCTCCCTGTACCTGGCTACATTCCCGCCAAAACACTCAAGTTATCGTTACTACAATAAAACTGAGGCAACTTGGTATTACTCACCACTGTCATCCCCAAAATGAAATTTAACAAAACGACAGCTAGAGTCCGACACATTCTTACACATTTTAAAGGAGACTACATAATATATTATTTTATACAAAATAGTCTTGGTGGACCATGTTGACAAAGTTCGATGGCGCATTTCCACATTAATTTAGCATGGTAAATAAAGCAAACCCATCTTAAATGTACATTATTGAATGCATGACTATATTACTGAACTTTGCACAATATTACTCTGGAATAAATAAATATATCCAGCAAACTAGTCAACAGTTTAGCTACGGATGTGACAGCAAATTTGGCCAAATCTCTCTTTTTCTCTCTCTCTCTCATTGTTGGAAAGTCGTGAAAAGGCCACAATGTAATAACGTTTGCTATAGCACCTTACTTGCCTCTATTTACAAGGGACACAATTTACCCTGCTATGGTTTACTTCCATATTCCAAACCTGTAAACATGAAAAAGGTCCAAAAATGCATTTCAGTCGTGTTAAAAATACACAATATATTAAAAGCCATGATGTGAAACTCCTGTTTACCAAGCTTCTCTGTACAATCGCTGCAAAGCACCCATAATGGCTATTATAACTTCAGTTTAGGGTCATGTTTTAATGAAACGTGCCCTTGATATTTTTAATTATGTAGTAACCATTATATAAAAGAAGACACTCAATATAAGCTATAATGCTGTGCGTTGTGCCAAACAAAACCATTTGGGCTAACTATTGCTTTATTCACAATAGCAAGACCTCTCATACCATATTGCTTTCACTGGAGCAACAAAACAATACTTTGGCGACAAATGGTGTTGTTAAGTTCGTCATTTTTAAGGGTGAGTTTGATTACTTCTATTGTCTTACCCCACAACAAAGTGTTGTAAAGAACATTTAATTAGCATGGTCAGCACACATCGAAATTCTCACATAACACATTTTATACATTTATTTAACAGTGTTGATTACCACAAAAAAATTGGTGAGGCACTTACAATAGAAGTGAATGGGAGCAATTTTTGGAGGGTTCAAATGCAGAAATGTGAAGCTTATAATCATATAAAAGCACTCACAGTAATTCTTCTGTTAAAACTTGTGTATTAGAAAACGTTCATTTTAGGGTTGTAAAATTGGATATAACTTTACACAGAAAAGTTGACTATAATTTTGAATGTTTACGGATTGGCCCCATTCACTTCCATTTTAAGTGCGTCAATGAAACCTCGATTTCTGCTTTATAAAATACAATAAAAAAGGGGCAATTTGAAATGATGTGTCTGTTTTTAAGTCTCATTTAAAAACCCATATGTATAGACTGGCTTTTATTACTATATGAATATGCTGTACATTACTGTGTGTTTTGATTTGCAAGCATTGCTAATATACATTTAACATGTACAAACACATCATATACTAAACTCATTTCTGGATATAGATAACAGCACCTCCTCCAGACTACCAGGCTTCCTATTACACATGATACAGAGCAATACCTTGCTAACGTTCTTGCTTTCTTTTTATTTAGCCCTACAATCTGTTACTCTCTAACCACCAGTCTATGCACATGCCCCAAACTCCCAAATATAAACACTAGAAACTAACACTTATACCCCAATTGACGTACAGCATATAATAATGGCTGGTACTTCAGTAATTTAGTATGGCACCTGTAGGCCTCTTCCAATGAAGTCAAATGTGCATCCCACCTCCACTATAAGCCACAAATGCTGTCAATAGAGCTTAACTTGTATTGAACCTGGAGTATTCATTTAACAGAGCAGCCTAACCCTGCTGTTCATTTAATTTAAAGAGGATTCATTGTGTTCCTGTTGCTGGTAGATCATGGTACTATCAATGTCACCGTCTTTGGTTTGATTTCCCAGGGAACACTACATACTGATAAAAAATGCATGCCTTGAATGCTCTTTAACCCTTGTGCGACCTTCAGGATATTTGCCTTTTTCATTTTTGTTTTCTCTAGCATTTTGGCTGTGTTAATGCCAATGGCATACATTTTGCCAAAGGTGTGTATTTTTTGGGGGAATTTTTATATTTCAACCTCAGTTCCTATAATGCATTGTGTACACAAAATAGTTACACTCCGCACCTCAAGGATAAAAATGTCCCCATTGAAACACATTAAAACTGCAATAATTGTTCCCAGTGTCATTAAAGCATAAAATCATGAATTCTATGGTATTATGCTTTCATTCCAGAGCCCTGGCTTCAAAATGTAAATGTTTTATATTTTCCACCAGATGGCACCATTTTTCTCATGTATAGCCAATGGAGCAAATACATTCTTTTCTCCCGTTTATAGTTTGCTGAATTATAGCGCACTGCAGGCCAATTGAATAAATGTGTGGGGGTTTTGGTTTGGATGTCAGAGTGTTTTGTGTGTGTGTGTGTGTGTGTGTGTGTGTGTAAAAACAAAAGTGGCATTAGCTAAACAAAAGGGCATTTAAAGGGTTAAAATCCTGAAAATGAAAGAATATTTTGTAGTTATGATCAGGATTGATGTTGGTTAAAAAAATCTAAGTCAGTGAAAGTGGAAAATAATCTTAATATATAATATTATTATTGCAGCTAGTGACAGATATTTGTGTCCTCTAAGTTCCCGAGTGCGTTTTATTTTTAATCTGACACGGCACAAAAAATAATAATGCCTCAAAATCAATGTATGTTAATCATTGACATATCCCAGACTGTTATAATCCCCCCCAAAAAAATCCCCTTAGTATTTAGTGTATGGAAAATAATTAATTTTTTGTGTTTTTTTTTTTTTTTCATAAAAAACAGCAATTGCATCATATAAACAAACTGGCATGTAAAGAGTTAAAATCCTGAAGATGACCTGGTAGTGGAAAATAATATGAATATTTAATATTATTATGGCAGTTTTTTGACACGGACATTTTTGTCCTCTAAGGACCTCTGAGTAACGCACAAGGACGCACAAAGGTTAAGTTCATTTAAGTTACATTAAGTGAATTTAAATGTCTGCCAAATGCATAATTGTACTGAATCACATTCCCACAAAACAAACAAAAGTACAGATCTGAGTTGTGTCAAATGACAGACATGTGATATGTTCATTTGTACATTACCAATGCATTGCTACTAGATTGTGTGGTGTGTGTTGGGAGTTTATGCAGTCTATGTGTGTTAAAATGAGTTGGGTGTAACATACATTTGTGTAGATGTTGTTTTAAATGTGAGAGTGTGAGATGCTAAACAGTGACTTTCCTCTTCAGTGTGTGTGTTTGAGTAATGGTACCTGTCTGGAATGATTGACTCTCAGGAGACAGATGACTGATGTCAGGCTGTCAGCGTGAACTATCACACCAGCGCATCTCTTTCAGACGAAGAGAACAGAGAGGAAAGAATGAAGGAGTGCAGCTCTGTCTCTCTGTTTGCTTTTCGTTCTGCTCACGATCTGTTCCCTCCAGCCCTGCACATTAAACAATTTACCCAAACTTTCCTCGCAGTGCCTGAGCGAACACAGACGCTAAATGTTTTAGCTCGACAGTAAACAGGATCGCAGATCGGATTTTAAACTCATTTAAATTCACACTCCGCATTTCCTTTGTGCACCATGCGCTAATAATATGCTAAAAACATTAGATATTCAAAACAGCTCCAAACACTTTTAATATTCATTTCTGACAGCAAGAAAACAAAAGAGTCTGTGGAGAGAAATGGTGAAAATGGTGGGATGAACCTGCGAGGAATGGTGTGGTGAGGTGGAGGCCGAGAAACAAGAGGTGAACGGTCAGAACCCCTGGAGTAGAAGATGCTAACTGAAGAGAACCATCTAAACAGAGAGCACAGACGGGTCAAAACCACAGAGACAGAGATGGATATTATTAGTGCTGCTTCCTAAGGCAAGCATCACTATTAGTTCATACTTGGGGTAAGGGATTTGAAAAAATTCCTAAAACTACGTATTCAACTTTGGCACATAACTCGTCCCGTGCCCTTTGTGACAGACATGAATGATAACATGGTGGACAAAAAATGGCAGTATGGGGCTAGAGGCCCCCCTTAAGGAAAATGTAAATTTTTGCACGCAAATTGTTTTTATTGAATATCAATGGGAGCAACCTTAATTGTGTGAAAAGAAATAACTTTTATTTTATAAAAAGGTTGGTTTGGTTAAAATCCATTTAAACAAAAGTAGTCGAGGGGGCCCAAGTGTGGGGCAAAAAAAAAGGGGGGGGGGGGGTTATGGTGCAATATTTGTCAACTTATGCAAACACTCAAAGGTGCTTTTAGGAGTAAAAAGTTATATAATGCTTATTCAAACCACTTCAGAACAGTGTGCAACATTTCTTGTTAATTTCAATCACATCTGGGATTTCAAAATATCTTAAAGGGGCTGTAAGTGATTTTAGCCGTTCTATCTTCCACGAGACTGATCTGTTGATTTAGCCACGCCCCCTCTTTCCAAAACACAGAACTTTGTACTTTTACAGAGATTATAACGGTCACAGTGATCTGTGTTATATCTCAGGGCCAGGGCTGGACTGGTAATCTGGCATACACTCTCAATTTTCCCGGTGGGCCGACGCACTTCGGGGCCGATCATGGGTGGACTGGCCATTGGGAGAACTGAGCGGGCCGGTGGGTTTTCCGCAAAACGTGCCAAATGGGCCACGATAAGCTCAAATGAGCTGCCGCGTTATGCAGAACGGAACGTAGAACGGCGCCGCGATATGCAGAAAAGGACAGTACAAGTTATGGGCCCCCGCTCAACAACTTTCAACAATAATGCCAATAAGTTTCCTTGAAAAAGATCAATACAAGTTAATGGTGCTGTAAGTGATTTTTCCATGTAAAGGTATGCAAAAAATATTCCTGCTAACTGAAAGATATCACTGAAATAAGTGTTGTGAGATCTCACCAATCTCTGTGAAAGCTCTTTGTAAACAGCAAAGAAAAATGTGTCCACAGTCTCTGCCTGTCAATCATTTTGCGCGTTCTCATAGAGTTGTCGATGCAGCGAATTATTGAGGCTTAGTGCCATATTCTGATTTAGTGTAATTTGAGGGTGCTATCTTTCTGCTATTGTGATTGACAAGCACGGGATGCTTTTTGATGGTTTCAATGGTATCGGTGCAGTGTTTTGGAAAGAGGGGGCGTGGCTAATTCAACGCCTCAGTCCCGTGGAAGATAGAACAGCTAAAATCGCTTACAGTGAGGCACTTGCAATGGAAGTGAATGGGGCCAACAGATTGGCTCCCATTCACTTCTATTATAAGTGCCTCACTGTGTCCCAGATATTCACTTTTTTTAAAGAAAAGGAGGTGCGAAATCAACATTGTCACAAATGCTGTCGATTGAGCTTAAATTGTATTGAACCCGGAATGACCCTTTAAGAGAGCAAGACTCTCATGACTAACGCAATATGCACTAGAAAGACAGACTTAGAAAAAAAAAACAGTGTAAATAGTATAACAATGCATTTTTGTATATTTGTATTATTATATTCGATTTTTAATCTAAATATGCATGTATATATAATGTTTCTAATACTTCAGCAAAGTGATGTTCATTTTACCTTCAACATAAATCTCCTAGAGTCTAGAAAGAGAAAGAGACTGAGAGAGAGTTTAAGTGGGGAACAGAGAAAGGTTTTTGAGTTAACGGAGTATGACAAGGTTACAGGAGTGATCGAAAAGTGTATATTAGAGCTAAAGTGTGTGTGAGAGAGATAGAGCGAGCGAGCAGCTCTGAGACTAATTAAACGAGCAGAAGGCAGAGAGTGTTCTGAAGAGAAGCCATCGCTGGGCCGGGACTGAGGTAATGATGGAAAAAAGGATTTAGTCTATCCACATCTCTCCATCCTCTCCCTCGTTATTGAGCAGGTGTCTGTGTCCCAGCATAGTGAGTGTGTGTGTGTGTGTGTGTGTGTGTGTGTGTGTGTGTGTGTGTGTGTGTGTGTGTCCCGGCGGAGGTTTACACAGCTCGTGGCTCTTGTGACTGTATCTCTTTTTCACAGGGACTCAAGCTCCCTTTTACTGACAGACACTGTATGTAAAACATAGACTACAACTATCCATCAGTTTATATGCGACATCATCTCAACCACAGACTTTCAACAAACTACTCCATTTGAAATGCAGTTTTAACTTTGTCATTTAACTTTGTAATGTGACATTTTATGAATGCAACAGGACATTCCATGAGAAAAATAAAGGGCGGGACTTTATTTTATCCACTGGGAATAGTTTAGATCAGTGGTTCCCAACCCTGTTCCTGGAGGCCACACAACACTGCACATCTTGTATATCTCCCTTTTTTGACACAACCAATACAGGTCTTGGAGTCTCCATTAATGAGCTGATGAGTTGAATCAGGTGTTTTATTAGGGAGATATCCCAAATGAGCAGTGTTGGGGGGCCTCCAGGTACAGGGTTGGGAACCACTGGTTTAGATCATGAAAAGTGGTCAATACATTCCAGAATGGAGCCAGGAGGTTGAAGTGGAGGGGTTGAAACTAAGAAGGATTTGTGACCTCAGTCAAAAATGAACGTTATTTCAGAAGCAAAGCAAGTTCTAACCTTTTCTCTTCATTAACCTACTGAGACCAGAGCATGACAGCGGTGTACACTTCCCATTTCCCTTTTTGATTTGTAAATAATAGCACCTAATAAATATAAAAAAAATAAAAAAATTGGCTTCGGTAAAAATGTATGTACACATATGTTGACAGCGGGACAAAATTTTGACATTTTAAATAGAAAGATTATTTTCATCAAATTGTTTATTATGTTTCCAGGACAGTTGGTTGTTCATGTTTTTGGGGCGTTACAGACATTACATCAGAAATTTGCATAATTAATTCTGATTCAAAGTAATGGCCAGCATCGTCCAATCACAGCCCACCATGTTAAAATAAAATGATACATTATAAATTCTGAATCTATGTACTGATTATGATTGTCCCATGTGTATCAAACATATCGAGTGATCCAAACATCATCTGCAGCCTGAAACTCAACTTTTGACCGGATTTTAAGAGCTGCATAGGAAAGATATAGGATGCTCACTTGCTCCCTATTTAGTGAATGACTTAACCTTCAGTGTGCTGACTGTCTGCACTGATCTCAGAACAGTGTGAAATGCACCTTATTTTCATCTTAACTCCAAATAAAGTTTCAAATCGATAAATCGCTCAAATTTAAAAAATGGCATACCATATCAAACCATGTTGTTTTGTCACATGACTCCGTACGTCAAAAGTTTGACTCTTCACTTACAGCACAGAGTCTCCTGAACTGAGATCAGTCAGCTTAAAATAAATGATGCATTGCATATAGTGAAGTCAAAATGCAATGTCCAAGCATGTGTACGAGGTGGTCTCAAGAGGTTATGTCGAAAATATAGGAATAATGCAAATCCCAGTATATGTAAAATTAGAGTGACATTATTGTGTAACGTTAAGACTGTACTTATGTAGATATATGTATATACTGTGTGTGTGTGTGTGTGTGTGTGTGTGTGTGTGTGTATGTATTAGGGCTGTCGATTTAACGCGTTAATTCAATGCGATTAATTTGACAACAAAGACAACAATTCTTTTAAACCTGATGCAATGTGAAGCTTCTCATTTCTTAAATAACCATGTCAGAAGACGCATCCCATGGTCGTGGAAAAGATCTTACTGTTTTTCAGAAGGGGACAATTATTTGCCTGCATCAAGCAAAGAAAACAACTAATTAAATGGCTGAAATCACTGGATTTGGGTTAAGAACTGTCCAGCTCATTATTAAAACCTGGACGGATAGTGGTGCACTGTCAGTATAGCGGAAAAATTCTTGAATGATTGTGATCGGCAATCACTAAAACACTTGAAGTCACATCGAAAAAAATCAACAGCAGGCTATGTTTAATAGTGAAAGAGAATTTCCACACGCACAATGCAAGGTAAATGTACAGGATTGGGACTAAACAGTTGTGGGGCCACAAGAAAGCCACTTATTAGTGAGGCTAATCTGAAAAAATTACTTCAATTTATTAGGGAGCATAAAAATTGGACTGTGGAGAAATGGAAAAAGGTCATGTGGTCTGAGGAGTCAAGATATACACCCTATTCCGAAGTTATGTGCATGTCAGGGTAATAAGGGAGGTGCATGAAGAGATCATGCATCATGCATAGTGCCCACTGTACAAGCATCTGGAGGCAGTGTTAGGATCTGAGGTTGCTTCATTTGGTCAGGTCGAGATTCAGCAACGTTATGCGGTCAGCTGACTACCTGAATGTACTGAATGACCAGGTTATCCCATCAAAGGATTTATTCTTCCTGGCTTTTTTATGGCATATTCCAGGACGACAATGCCAAGATTCATCAGGCTCAAATTGTGAAAGAGTGATTCAGGGAGCATGAGGAATAATCACACATGAATTGGCCACCACCGAGTCCTGACCTTAACACCATTGAAAGTCTTTGGGATGTGTTGGAGAAGACTTTCTGGAGTGATTCGACTCTCAGGCCATCAATACAAGATCTCGGCCAAAAATTAATGCAACTCTGGACGGAAATAAATGTTGTGACGTTGCATAAGGTTGTCGACATAATGTTTTCAAGTATGTGATTTTTTTTGGCCAACTTTTTACTTGAGTTATATAAGCATAACAGCCTGTTTCAGTTAGTTGAAAAAAAAAATATTGAAAAAAAAAAAGTCATTACATTTTGATAAAAGATTATAAAGACAAACATTTGTTTAATTTAGAATAATGTACACCAGAGAATTGTACGCAATAAGACGGAGAACGTGTATAAAGGAACTAATTATTATAAATTTGTATTTAATGTTGACTTTAAAGCAGTTAAAGTACAGTGAAGCTAGCAGTTTAAAGTACTTTTAGGCGACCTTGAGTGTCCAGAAAGGCGCCAAATAAATAAAATGTATTATTATTATTATTATTATTATTATTATTATTATTATTACTAGCTAACTTCACTGACGCTATTATGAGGAGCGTTTTCAATTTTCGCTAAAGGAAAACGTGATTCCAGTGTGGATGAAAGACATAAATGTATAGCAAAATCAATGCTTTTTTAAACGAAAGCGGACTACCGCGGACATGGCCTCAGAATTACAGATTCTATAGGCTAATTTAAACAAAAACAAAAGAGCCACAAAAACAATGAGGGTGACAGCATCTAACATCAACATATACATTTACACTTAATACAACTAATTAAAAAAAAACTACAAAAACACGGTGAAAATGTGTAATATTTAAATAAGTTGTGTCAAACTGTATATATATATACAGTTGAAGTCAGAAGTTTACATACACAAATACATTTAAACTCAGTTTTTCACAATTCCTGACATTTAATCATAGAAAATATTCCTTTTCTTAGGTCAGTTAGGATCACTACTTTATTTTAAGCATGCAAAATGTCAGAGATTTTATTGCTTTCATCATTTTGCTTCAATATATCCACATATTGTCTATGATAATATTGTCTTCTGACTTCAACTGTATATTTTTGTATATTTAACTGTATATATTGTTATTATTATTATGATTTTGCTACAAAAAATCTGAAATGACTAGGGACTTTTGTGCACACTCTTGAATGATGACTCAGGTTGTCGATTTTCCCAAACCAACTGATTCACTGAAATGAATTGGACTTCTCTGAGAGAAGAGAGAGAGAAAGAGGAACATTCTAGGATGGCGCAATTGATTATTGCCACTTCTCGCTCTTTTTTAAAAAGAGCTCAGCTAACTGTCACGCCACTGAAAAATGTTGTTAGTTAGTTAGTTACTCCCTGAAATTGATTTCAACATGTTCAGCAACATAGAGCGTCCTTTTCTTATTTGCCTTGTAACTGAAAAACATTCAAATTTATTCTCATATAACAATGTCACTATCTACTTGCCACATGTCGTAGCACCATCCAAAATCATTCTGCATTCTCTACAGACAGCAAAAGGACAGAGTGGAGCAGACAGTCTCATTCAGGTCAGATAAGGTTTAAAACACATTGAGTGTCTTTAGTATTTCCATATTTCAATTTATTCTGCAGCAAATATTGCTAGCTGTCCATTCCTCCTGCTAACCACTCTAAGCAGAGCTCTCTGATGATGGCTGCTCTGCGGTCTACTACTTTTAATAAATGTCTTATTAACAACAAACCAGCTGTCATTCGTCCATTGTCATGGCTCTAGGGGACTACACTTCTCAAACGCTAAATTCTGCTTCTGTATCAAGTCCCACAAGGGCACAAAGCCTATACAGTTCATTCACACACACTTTCTCCTCACTGACTGGTGATATCTAAGCTAAAACTCGTTCTGTGGAACTGATTTGCATTTTGTGATACCGTGATTAGGTTTAGTCCCGAAACAAACTCTATGCAAGCACATGAATGCAGCCACTTTAAGCCGAACAAGCTAACTTTAAGCTGTGTTTCACACAGACCACAGCATTGCAATTCAAAATGGGTTAGTGCACAATGCATATACAACATGCATTGCATTCTCAGCATTGCCACAAGAGGCGCTATAGAGCATATTAGCATTAACTGTTTTCTTCTATGGTCTGTTATTTCTTTCAGGTCAACTACTGTCATGGCTAAAGACAATCTTGGCTAAGCTAAAGTTATCTCTAACTGTTGACATGTTCATATCTAGCTGCCTGAGTAATTAAAATAAAAAAAAATGCAACCTTGTGCGACCTTCGTACACATGCATGTATGTTGAATTTTGGCTTCGATATATATGCAATGCATTATTTCAATTAATTTAAGCCGACTGATCTCAGATCAGAAGACTCTGGGCTGTCAGTAAAGGGTCAAACATTAACTAATTAAGTCATGTGACAAAACAACATGGCGTCAATCACAGCAGTGTTTGTCTTTGGGGGAAAACGCCAACAAAACTACATCTGGAATGAAACCATATTAAGATTTAACATTGAAATCTGGTTGAAATTGTTTTAAATTTGAGCGATTTATCGCGAAATGCTACACTTCTAAACACAACGTACACTAATGTGTACTTTAGCACATTTTTACCTTAGAAATCCTATATTTACTGTGCATTTTCACATTGAGAATCAATAGGTTCATTCAAAAGCTGAACATTTTTGCTTTCATCACGGAAAAATCATGTTAGTTTCATTACAAAATTTCACAAATTAGTCCCACTGTCCACATATGGACATTAATGTTTATTAGGCGTTATTAGTTACAAATCAAAATGGGAAATGGAAAACACACACAGCAGTCACGCTCGGGTCTCAGGAGGTTATTCCTCAAACTGAAGCAAAACATTTATCCCCTCATTTATTCCAAAATGAATCGCGCCTTTCAAAAACCGACGGTCAAAATCACATCCAAAATTACGTATGCACATACAAGATCATCTTTTTACAGTTTCTAATTTCAACCCACACTCTGTCGAAGGCCAAACCGTCTGCCAATATTCTCAGGATCTCCTGAGCTGCTGATGCTTTCTCATTTTTGGCCCTCTCAATGTTCCCTTCATCGTGTCAGCTCACAGAGACTGCTGGTGTTTTGATGCTGCTAGCAGTATGACGCCACAGCCAGTAAAATGCCAGAGGGAAAAATGCCCTCAAGGTGTAGTATCTGCACTCCTCCCTCCGTTCACTAGCTTAATGTCTATAAACAGACACTAAACGCTAGGTCTCCCTTCCTGACAGCATTTTGAACTAGACCTCACACAGACCTGTGCTCTCTATCAGTTCTGCTGACACACTTTGCTGAGCTCAGCAAAAAAAAAAACATGCTTTTGAAGTAATCTCCTTTTTTTGCATGCATGTTCACGTTCTTAAGGAATGCCTAAAAAGAATTAAGCAATTTGTAAAAACATGGTGTATGTTAGTAACCATATATCAATTAAAACCTATTACACATTGAATTGTTAATGTGTCAGTCTCAGATAACAAATGAAAGGAATGTCCTGGCTTTAATACAAGTTAAGCTCAGTTTAGTGGAGTCAGCATTTGTGTCATAATTTTGAATTCCACAAAAAATAAAAAAGCAAAAGTTGTGATTACAGTAAGGCACTTGCCATGGAAGATTGTGGTCAGTCCATAAATGCTTAAAATATTGGCTGTTTCAAAAATATAGCCACAAAAAAAACAATATACAGTACATATTAACATGATTTTACTGTCATCTTACAAACCTTACCCATGTAAAGTTTTCAATTTCCCAATGTCAACCATTTTTTTTAAAGCATATAGTAATGGCAAGCATTTTCAAAACGCTCTATTTACGGTGGAGAAAAATGCTGTTCTAGTGTGGACGAGCGGCGTAATGTTGCAAAGTCTTATCCGATTTTCGTGAGAGCGCTAATTCTAAGTGTAATTTTCGTGCCAGCGCAAAGCGCAACTGGGCGTGGGTGGGAGTGTTTGCACTACTGTGGGTGTAGGCGCGCTAACTGTGGGTGTATTTTATGTAAATGAAGTGGGGCAAAGCGCAATTTGCTATTTTCCAAAGAATTTGGTCATTGCATTACGTTTCAATACCACTTCTTAACTCAGCGCAAAGTCCAAACTCAGTTCCTGCATTTGCAGTTTGGAGATTTCACCAGCAGGTGGTAATAAAGTTCATGTCCAAATTCTGTAAGTATAAAAACATCAAATTATTTTCCTTCAATCGCTGTTGAGCCGTTTGTTGAAACAAATATTATGAGGTTTGTGTTAAACTTTCTAGGAGGTCATGGTGTATTTTTCCATGGTTTTATGGTTTATATGTATTATTATTCTTGTATATTTACAATTATATTTATGATTTCATTTTGACTAGTCATTTTCCAAATTCTGACAAGAATCACATTTTCCATGCATCAAAAAGGAGCGCGTCACTGTCATAGAAATCATCTGTCTGACAATCATCAAGGACACAGTTAATGGACAGAAGAACGTAATTTTTGATTCTTCTAATTCATTGCATACAGTCCATTTATACTACCAACTTCTTATGAATGTGCTGGCTTTGTTTAAATCGTTGGTGCTTAATGGAATGGACTATATATTAGGATGCAGACGTTGAATTAACCAGAGAAGAACCTCAGAATTAAATGGCACTTGGTCATGCCTTTTGCGCATTGCGCGGGCGATTCTACCAAACCCACTTGCGCCTAGACTAAGCTCTTGCTTTCCCAAAAATACCAATACTTCATGGCCATGCCCATTGACTGTGCGCTTACGAGTTAAGGCATTGCCTTGTGCATAACGGTTGCGCTCTTAAAATAGGGCCCAAAATCGTATTTGTTTGAAAACTCTGTTCAATTTCCAAACATCATTATATTCCAAATTATACAATAATGAAGAGTGTTTTCGTTACGCTCCATTTTTGGTGGAGGAAAACGGCACTGTAGTGTGGTGAACGTAGGAGAATTAATGCGTTTTCAAACGAAAACATATTGAGTCAAAAAGTCCATGTTACATTTCCTCACAACATCATTTTCCAAAGTATGCAGTAATGAAGAGTGCTTTCGAAATGCTCCATTTTCAGTAGAGGAAAATGCCATTCTGGTGTAGATGAGAGGCGTAAACGTAGCAAAAATTAATTCTCATTCAAACATATTAGTGTGGACGTGGCCTATTGGGACTTGGCGTCAAGACAAGACAACATGGCTGATATTATGTCCGGGAATGGAGGAGTTGAGAGACGGTGTGATTTATTGTATTATAGTGAACTCCAAGCAGTTAAGACATCGATGCTGTATATCTTCAGTTCGGTTATATTTTAGGCACCATTTTTCTCACACCAAGATTTCTCATCCATGCGCAATGTGAATTTAGGCTAGAACAGTAAATCCAACCTATTAAAGAACTCATTCTTGAATCAGCCGTAAAAATATTCAACAATGCAAAAGTTCATACTGTTAAGCGATAGACTTTTTTGGCCTTATCGGATCAGTCAAGAGATCACAGAAACAGTAAACAAATGTGATTGTTATATGGCCTTCGGCATCCTAAATGATGCCTGCAAACAGATCGAGGCACGGTAGGGAAATGCTTCAAGTAGCCGACACGCCGGTTTTCTCTCCAACGAGGGCAGAGAGGATGGTATAAATGAAGTATAAAGGAACAGCAAAGACTTGGGGGCCACAAAAGGTTTCAATGAGAGCAACGAAGACGATAGACAAGGAAAGACAGGATGGGAAATGTCGGAACGACACAGGATGAGCTCAGGACTGCAACAGTGCAACAAGCTCAAGCAAACAGCACTTGTGACACACACACACACACACACACACACACACACAGATGCGTGCATGTTTGGGGCTGAGAGAATCACCGCATTAATGTAGAGTGGGACTCAGGTAGCAGCCGGCTGTCAATCATTCATCCATCCACCTGACTAATTGGCTTCTTACCCTCTCTCCACCCAGCTCCTGTGCTAACCGCTTGCCTCTGGCAAAAATGCAGATGAGTGCTGGAGAAGTCGTCTAGCGGAGGGAGGGAGAGGAGAGGAGGAAACTGCAGCTTTAGTTAATTATCTCTCTGAGTCAGTCTGTCCGACAGTGGCCCACACAGCACACTTATGCTAAACAGCAAAGCATCCTGGGAATTGGAGAGACAGCTCATTTTCCTCCTGCAATTTTATATGAAAGGTGCACCAGAGACCTGCACCCCTCCTTCTATCTGTCTATCCATCCATCTCTCCATCCGCTCCTTTCTTTTTCCCCTCATACTTGTTCTCTTTCTTTCGGGGTGGTGAGGACTCATGGGATGCTGGTGTGGTAGCTGTCAGTGACACTGTGTGTGCTGTCTCTCGCTCGCTCTCACTCTCGCTCTCTCTGCACTGACAGCGGCTTGTTGACAAACGCCAGCAGTCATCTAGGCACCCTGGGAAATCTTTGCTACCATTTTGTCAGCAGAATGACAGAAGCTGTTAATGTCTCAAATTCTCCCCGTGACAGAGAGCCGTCTTGTTGACAATGTTTGACATTCTGCGCTCAATTCATGTCGTCCATTTTAATTTATTATATTTTTTTTCACAGTAGAGCTAAACCCCACCAATCACTCTCTCTCTCTCTCTCTCTCTCTCTCTCTCTCCCTCTCTCTCACACACAGGGATCCTATGATTCCTTGGTGGAAAAATTAACAGTTACTCGATTTGTCTGAATGTAGCTGTGGAGCGGCTAATGATTTTTGTCCGTTAATGAGAATTGTGTCAGCACCCTGTTAAAAATGAAACAAATTCTCCACTCTGTATGAATCCACCGGCATAACTCCTGCCAGCCGCAATCGATACAATTCGCAAATTAGACTCGGAAAAATGATTTATTCCCTCTCTTGGGTGTTTAAGCCAAACATGCCAAAGAAAGGAAGTTCCAAAGTAAAAGTAAAATGAAACAACACTATTTTTCAGAAAATATGGCAATTCCACAGCCCTTCCATATAAATGTTGTGAAGCCCATTTTTCAAAATGAATCGCACATTAACCACCAACAAACATGCGCATAAGACGCAGCACGTACCTACTCGTAAATCCAGACATTACTCAAAGTTCACAACCTCAGAGGAACTGATAAATAATATTAACGTATGTATGATCACAGTTAATAACCGTAAAATACGGCACTGATATTACGCAGTTACATGTAGTTCAGTGTTGGGAGTAATCTGATTACAAAGTAATGAATTACTGTAATCTAATTACTTTTTACATTAAAAAGTAGTATTTTAAATATAATTGATGTATAATACGTTTAAAGTATAAATACGTATGTATGTCTTTTTGCATTTCCTTGACAGCTGAAGGGTGTGAACATAAACAAGAATGAAATACAGATGTTATTTTTAATTTGTTGAGCAGAAAAACAAAAACTTAAATTTTTTAGAAAGTAACTTAAAAGTGAAGTAGTTAGTAAAGTGATTACTTTTTAGAGTAACTTACCCACCAAATCACACAATATACACTCACCGACCTCTTTATTAGGTACACCTGTTCACCTACTTATTCATAGCCTCAGTTTTCTGTTCTTTGCAGACGGAAGTGGAACCCGACGTGGTCTTCTGCTGTTGTAGCACATCCGCCACAATGCACATGTTGTGCATTCTGAGATGCTATTCTGCTCGCTAGAGCGGTTATCGGAGTTACCGTATCCTTTCTGTCAGTTCAAACCAGTCTGGCCATTCTCCGTTGACCTCTCCAATCAACAAGGCGTTTCCGTCCACAGAACTGCCGCTCACTTGTTTTTTGTATTTGGCATCATTCTGAGAAAATTCTAGAGACTTTTGTGCATGAAAATCACAGGAGATTAGCAGTTACAGAAATACTTAAACCAGATCATTTGGCACCAACACCAATGCCACAGTTCAAATAACTGAGATCACATTTTTTCCCCATTCTGATGTTTGGTGTGAACATTAACTGAAGATCCTGACCCGTATCTGCATGATTGTATGCATTGCACTGCTGCCACGCAATTGGCTGAGTAGATAATCGCATGAACAAGTAGGTGTTCAGGTGTTCCTAATAAAGTGGTCCATGAGTGTATAAACTGATCTAAAGGTGGGTTTCAACTGCTATAATTGTTTTTGGGGGTTTTTTTTGCATCGTTTCTATCACGGTTATGCAAAATGCATGGCAGGGAAGTCGCGTTCCAACAGAGGTTGTGCTACAAATAATCATTGTAATATTTTTTTTCCATCATTAGTTTCATTTGCATTATTTTTGCATTAAAAGGACTTGAAAGCACTCTACACTTTTCATTATTTACTTTTAAATAACTTCCATTATTTATTTATTTTCATAAAAATGTGCATAATGTGATAGAGTTATAAGCCAATTTTTTTGCAACTCCCTTGTTGGAACAATCCAAATTCGTTATATTCCCGACATTCCATATTGACATTAAATTAAACATTTCTATAGTTCTACAACAACAAAAACAATAAAAGTTATATGCCAAAAATGATTGGAGTACTGCTTTTGACTAAAAAAAGTGAAATATCACACTAAATAGAGTGAATATACAGTAGTTAGTTAGTGGTGAACTTTTATAGACGTCTATAAAAGTGAGCTGTATTGGGGTCACTGTGCTCCTTTTATGTCCTAATAATTATAATTATGTAGACTGGAGGTAACTGGTCTTCCACTAATACTCTAGAGGAGAAAGACATATAAATAAACAAAAATACGTTTTATTGTGATGAATAACAATTTAGATAAATTAGACTAAACACATTCAAATGTGTTATAACTTCAGTGATTGCATAATGAACTGATCTGAGTTCAGCCATTAGTACAGTACTAACAGTTGGTATTGTATTGTTGTTTTTTCTCCATGAAGACTGTTGACCCCACCACCCTTTAAAAAGCAAAGTGGCGGTATAACAGTGATGGTTTCAGATAGTACAGGCCTAACATGGAACTGATCAGCATTTGAATGGAAATTCAAGGTACTTCAAATAATACTATAGTAAATGGCGCCAAAATTCTGAGTCATGAAACTACAAAACCAACATCCGAGTAGAATATTTTCATCATATTCTCCGACAGTTTACTAACTGGAAATCCCCACCAAAAACTAAGTTTATAGAGATTTGTTTACTTTATATAAACAATTACCTTGGGTTCCCATGAGTCTAAACAGGCGACTTTAAATGTTGTAATGTTCTCATCACAGCTTGTGTTTGTCATTACGTCTTCGCATCGGCAACTGGGGACCGCACGCGCTCGGCTTTAAAGCGCGCGAAAGAGAGATTGTGCAAGTGCGCGCGTGCAGGAGGACGCGATTAGAGTGTGTTCCTCCACCTGTCTCTCTCTCTCTCTCTCTCTCTCTCTCTCTCTCTCTCTCTCACACACACACACACACACCTACATCTCTCTATCTCTTTCTCCGTTTGACGGGGTGAGGAGTGTGAAGCAGATTTGTTCCGACAGCACCGCGCGCATTCTCCAGTCAAACGGCATAAAAGGCGCGCTGCTGATCAAAGCGCGCGCTGCGGCGCCCGTCTCGCGGGTTCACGGCGTTTGAAAGCTAAAACAAAAAACCGACACTCAACCGCTATTTACATTTTACTTCGTTTTGCATCTGGATAAAAACATATCTCTCTCTCTAAACATCTCTCTCTCTCCTGTTCAAAATGTCTGAACCTCCCCATAAAAACTTTTCTGCACAAATAACATCATTAATACGCATAGAAGTAGGCTGGAGGCGCGTGATGGTTGTTTGGAAAAAAAATATGGGAATTAATTCGTTTAAAAATAAATTAATGAACCCGACGTTTTAGGGAAAATGATGCCAAACGAGCAATCTGAAGGAAAACAACTTGTGTCATGAAGGGTTTGTGGGATGAAAAGAAACCGCGCGTCGCGTGTGGGCGCGGAAGGGGGTATTCATGTGGGATCACAACGACGCTGCTGCGCTTCAGTCCGATGGCGATATTTGTAGTTGAGTTGAAACGCTCGTATATACACACCAAGAGATTCGCGACGGATTAAGATGATCCTCTGGGTGCATATGAATACAATTATTCACTCGGTAAACAGCGTCTCAGAGCCGGTTATGAATGTGCACAAAACTTGCACTGCCTGTGACGTGTGTATCCTGTATATATATATATATATGTGTGTGTGTGTGTGTATTGGGGAGTAACGGAATACATATAACATGATTACGTATTTCACTACAGTTACAATTTAAATAATAGGTAATTAGAATACAGTTACATTCAAAAAGTAGTTTGATTACTGAAGAGATAACTTTGCATTTTAGTGTCATTTGTTTCATTTAATATTTAATCCTTTCAGATGGAAAACATTTATACATGTAAACACTTTCTTACGATGTGTTACATTCATACGAGCAGACAGAGAAGTACGTTTAAAGTAAGTTTGGAGCAGAAGAAATAGAAATAAACCTTGTGTAAATTGTTAGCTTTATGCTAAGCTAAAATGCTATTTCTAGCCATTTTACATGCACGTTACCAGACACGATCATATTTTTATTAATCAAGAAATTTCACGCTAGATCATAATTTATTTTTTCTAGTAAGATCTTTGATATTAGGGCAAAAATCATAATCTTGATGATAATTTTTGTATTGTTTTCCTGTAAAAAATTTCTATAAATCCTTAAAACAAGAACAATTTTGATTGATCTTGTTTTAGAAACAACACTGCATGAGATATTTCAGTTTTTCAGAGAATGTATTTTAGTGAAAAAAATCGACCGGTGTTGAAGAAGTAATCCAAAGTATTTAGATTGCGTTACTGACTTTAAGTAATCTAACTGAATACGTTACAAATTACAATTTACAGCATGTTTTCTGTAATCTGTAGTGGAGTATATTTCAAAAGTAATCCCCCTGACTACTATTTACATGGCCAATAAATTTAAGGGGGCAGCGTTATATTAGAAAACATATATTTTAACATTAGACATTCAATTTTGATTTTAAATTCACAATTGTTTCATATAGAATTGTTCTATAGTCTATATAGTAATTAACACAGTTGCATAAGTAACTTTAATTGAATTACTGAAAAATTAACAGTAATCCCTTACCTTTTATCAATGAAAATTGTAATTTAATTACAGTAATTAATTACTTAGTAATGCATTACACCCAACACTGACCATATATATATATATATATATATACACTGTATATATATACATACACAGGGTTGGGAGGGTTACTTTTGAAATGTAATCCACTACACAATACATGCTATAAAATGTAATTTGCAACGTATTACGTTAGATTACTCAAGGTCAGTAATGTAATCTAAATACTCTGGATTACTTCTTAATTCAGCACTGGTAGATTTTTTCACTTGTTTTGACTAAAAAAACTCTGCCGGTACAGTAAAACTAAATACACATTAAAATACATTCTGTTAAAAACTGAAATATCTCATGCAGTGCTGTTTCTAAAACAAGATCAATCAAAATTTTCTTGTTTTAAGGATTTGTAGATATTTTTACAGAAAAACAATACAAAAATGATCATCAAGAATATGATTTTTGCCCTAATATTAAAGGTCTTACTAGAAAAAAAGCAATTATGATCCAACATTAATTTTCTTGATTAAAAAATATGATCGTGTCTGGAACATGTGCATGTAAAATGGCTAGAAATAGCATTTTAGCTTAGCATAAAGCTAACAAAGTAATCTCTTTAGTAACCAAACTACTTTTTGAATGTAACTGTATTCTAATTACCAACGATTTAAATTGTAACTGTAGTGGAATACAGTTACTTATATTTTGTATTTTAAATAGATAATCCCGTTACTTGAATTTCACTACTCCACAACCCTGGTAGTTAGTAATAAATGACTTTATTAGAGTAACTTATCCAACACTGCATATGGTACAAAAGGCTTTAAGGTACTTTCCTTACCCGTTTGTCACTATACACTGCAAAATATTCCTGATCCATTAGATAATTGCATGCAGTGTTTAAAGTTTGATTTTGAGGTAATTTGATACAAAAGAAATAAAATAAAGAAATTATAATAATTTATAATTTTTTAAATATGGCTAATAAATGATATCACATTTATTTTGAGGATAAAATACATAATTTTCAGTTTTATTAAAGGTGATGAAAACATGTTTTTTAATAACTGTCCAATAAGTCAAAGGGTGGAATTTGGGGCAATAATGACAATAATTTTTATTGGGAATTTGGAGAAATGTTGTCAGTGATTTATAGAATAAAACAAAAATGGTAATTTTACTCAAACACATACCTATAAATAATAAATCCAGAGGAACTGATAATCTTTCAGTGGTCTCTTATTTATTTCCAGAGCTGTATATATACACATATATATATACACATATATATATATATATATATATATATATATATATATATATATATATATACATATATATATACACACATATATATATACACATATATATATATATATATATATATATATATATATATATATATATATATATATATATATATATATATATATATATATATATATATACACATACATATATATATATATATATATATGTATGTGTATATATATATATATATATATATATATGTATGTGTATATATATATATATATATATATATATTACATATTTGAACGTACATGAAGTGCTGATCTGTTTAGCAATACTGTCTGTTAATGACTTATAAATAAAAGTTATGAATGTGACAATCAATAGCCATGAATCGACTATAGAAAAGAGTGAATATATCTGACAATTTTTAAATTATGTTTATTTGTAGAAATCGTTAGCAAAAGGTGGAAAAGAGACAACAGACTCCCCACAGCTTCACCCTCTTGAATCTTGAGGCACTCGTGTGTTTAAGCGCGTAACCTTCGTCTTTACAGCTGATTTAGACTTTCTTACAATGCAATCCACCAATTACACCCAAACACCATAAACAGACCATGGCTGCTCATATCAGTATATATGGTTATATAAGCCACATCATGACCATATCGCTTAAGAGATAATTTCCAAGTAATTTTTGAGTTATAGATGCTTGGTGACTTCCAACTGGCCTGTTTTAAGTGCTACATTCTGAATGCAAAAATATCATGTGACCAACTTTCGGAGTACCCTCTGATTTGATCATTAACACATTCTCAAATAAAGCTATGTGAACATTTACAACCAAGTCACAGGCATCATTTCAAACCAAGAATCCCCAGATAACATTTGAGGAAGAATCCTTGTCAAGGCATTACGGCACTTTAGTATTTACAGGATTTATTTTTGTGCGTGCCGTTCATTATTGAATACCATACTTGTAGCTATAGAGATGTTACTGAGGATAAGCTTCAATCACCATAGCATGACCCTGAAACAGAATTGCAAGAGAGTAGTTAGAGGACGTTTCTATAGATGCAGCACACATTTGTGTAGATGTCTATTGTAGTTTGGAAAAGAGATGCTGTGTCTGTGTGCAAGCTCACCTGTCCTCCAGCAGCACACGCTGCCACCAGGCCGTACTGACCCCCTTCCTTCTGCAGTCGGTGGGCTACGGTGGTCACCAGTCTACAGCCTGTGGCACCAAATGGATGCCCAATGGAGAGAGAACCGCCCCATGTGTTAAACTTCTCCATCGGAGGGGCACCAACCTGAGTTTCAAAAACCAAATGCATTTAAAACTGAGAAAACAAAAAATTTAAACTTTTATTGTTATTATTATTGTTATTATAACTATTCTTCATTTAGAAGTGCTTTCTTGCAGAACATTTGTATCACAAGGTAATGACTTCAGGTTCAGTGCCCCCGGAGCATCCTAAGGTTAAGTGTCTTGCTCAAGGGCACAATGGTGATAGTTCATGAATCAAGCCCTCCTGGGGTTGAACCCACAACCTTTCTGTTACCAGCCTAGATCATTAACCACCGCGACACTCCACCCAGTCCGAAAACATGCACACACACACACACACACACGCACCTTAGCTTTTTTGCCCATGTATGTTTGAGCGAACCAGTCTGAGTCCATTGCCTTCAGGTTTGCCATGATCTGACCCTGGGATAAAAAATTAAAAAAAACACAAAATTAAAATGCACACTATTAATTATACATACAACGATATGACAGTTTGATCTGTATTAAAACAAAACTAACCTTATCGTGGACAGCTGTTCATCAGTCAGTTCAAGAGATTTGGGAGATAAAATGTGTCTGATTTACAACCAAAACCACACACTAGTCACAACAGGACATTTTGTTGTTAGCTTGGTTTTTGGTTCTGCGGTGCTGAGCAGCGTCAACTGTATATTAAACATCAACTATGTCGCAGCATTTTTGCTTTCCGTGTGGAATAAATGCTTGCTAGGATGTTATCGTATTGCACTTGGTTAGGACACGGTGAGATATTCCCGAACATATGTGATGTTCAATAATGAAATACCAGCATTTTCCCTGAAGTGCTCAACTGTCCTACTGCCCAGCAATGAACTAGACAGTAGCTCTATTTTTATAGTTTCTAATGGGGAAAAGCACATTTATAAGAGTTGTGTCAATCACTCTAAAAGTGGAACTATGTCTATATAACATTATCAACAATTACTGTAATTCCACCACCACACAAATTCACTGCAGTGATAAAAATAAATGTGATGCTCACAGCAAAAGCTTCATGGAATTCAAATACATCGATGTCGTTCATGGTTAGACCGCTCTTCTCCAAGACCTTTGGTGTGCCGTAAGTTGGTCTGAGAGAGAAAAACAATGACTCAGAAAAGAACAGGAAGAATTGCTTGTTTACATATTAACATCTCATTAAAGAATTAATATTACAGCTGATATTTTACTTGATTATTTTTATAAACGGAATCAATTTTATAAAGATTGATTTCTGCTTTATCACACTATTAAATAAATTAAATAAATAAATAACCATTAGGCTACAACAGTTATGCATCATATATTTTTAAAATAATATTATTCATGCCATTTTGCAAACTTGATGTGTGATCTTACTGTTAAGCTTGATGCTAAATGTTTCTTTCTGGAGAATATCAGGGAATTGATAATCAGTAAAGTAGAAAAGTGTGAATATTGGTTAAAAATATTGTAATATTGGGGAATTGATAATCAATAAAGTAGAAAAGTGTGAATATTGGTTAAAAATATTGTAATATTGGGGAATTGATCATCAATTAAGTAGAAAAGTGTGACTATTGGTAACAAATATTGTAATATTGGAGAATTGATAATCAATAAAGTAGAAAAGTGTGACTATTGGTAACAAATATTGTAATATTGGGGAATTGATAATCAATAAAGTAGAAAAGTGTGAATATTGGTTAAAAATATTGTAATATTGGGGAATTGATAATCAATAAAGTAGAAAAGTGTGAATATTGGTAACAAATATTGTAATATTGGAGAATTGATAATCAATAAATAGAAAAGTGTGAATATTGGTTAAAAATATTGGAATATTGGGGAATTGATCATCAATTAAGTAGAAAAGTGTGACTAATGGTAACAAATATTGTAATATTGGGGAATTGATCATCAATAAAGTAGAAAAGTGTGACTATTGGTAACAAATATTGTAATATTGGGGAATTGATCATCAATAAAGTAGAAAAGTGTGAATATTGGTAACAAATATTGGAATATTGGAGAATTGATAATCAATAAAGTAGAAAAGTGTGAATATTGGTAACAAATATTGTAATATTGGAGAATTGATAATCAATAAAGTAGAAAAGTGTGAATATTGGTTAAAAATATTGGAATATTGGGGAATTGATCATCAATAAAGTAGAAAAGTGTGAATATTGGTTAAAAATATTGGAATATTGGGGAATTGATAATCAATAAAGTAGAAAAGTGTGAATATTGGTAACAAATATTGTAATATTGGGGAACTGATCATCAATAAAGTAGAAAAGTGTGAATATTGGTTAAAAATATTGGAATATTGGGGAATTGATAATCAATAAAGTAGAAAAGTGTGAATATTGGTTAAAAATATTGGAATATTGGGGAATTGATAATCAATAAAGTAGAAAAGTGTGAATATTGGTAACAAATATTGTAATATTGGGGAACTGATCATCAATAAAGTAGAAAAG